>WMED01004809.1:2985-20232 GCA_019650415.1 Pipa parva
CTGGGAAGTTAATTGGGAGATTTAAATTGAGCCGCGGCTGCAGTAACCTCTGGCCGGCACTGTAGGCGGCGCCCCTAGCATTTGCCTACTCTGCCTAATGGCAGAGTCGGCACTGCTGCCTACCAATTAGATAGATAGATAGATAGATAGATAGATAGATAGATAGATAGATAGATAGATATTATTTATTTTGTCAATTCTACATATGTACATGAGCACATACAAGTATTGAAATTGCGTTTCTCAACTCTCCAGCGTACATGACAATGGGGATCAGGATATAATTTACAAGAACCAGTGGGCAAAAGTAAAGTGCAAGTGTAATACCATATATACATTGAATACAATTGAATATAATTTACAATTATACCATATTGGCATGTATGTAGTCAATGGCAATGCTACTAGTCACAGTAAGAGATCTTAACATAAGAGCAATTAGATCTGCAAATAATGGAGAGAAATATTGTCAGTTGTATTCGTGCCCAAGTGAGATGATGATTTTCAAAATGGCTGGATTTACCCATTGTCGACCAACCCCTAATCTGGTGCCTTTATCTCTATCATAGTAACATAGTAATATAGTAACATAGTTTATAAGGCTGAAAAAAGACACAAGTCCATCCAGTTCAGCCTATAATTATCATTTTCTCTTCATTGTTCTGAAGCACAAATAATACATTGTATTGTTTGCAGACAATATGTCTTTATTGTGCCACACCAGAAACATGATCTCCAGTATGTGCAGGTCTTACTCTTCAGACATGAATTCAAAGTATTATCTGAAATGTATTTCTACTTGCCTCAATAAGAGACTCGATAATACCACTGGTGATTATTATACCATGATTGTACACTGGTAATTGCCCTAAGTGCTATGTTTTACTAGTCTGTCTCTTTTACATTAAGCAAGACTGTAAAACATTTGCTTAGGAGAAACCAGGATGAAAGTGAATATTAAATGGCTGCCAACCTTTTGACCCCCATGCATTTTACTTTTGTGCCTGTCTAATAGGTTTGTTATAATATGAATGCAAAATGACATCCCTTTTTGCAAGTATTTTCCTAGCTTCTTAAAAGACTAAAACCACACTGATAGATGAAATTAATTTTAAACTGAGTGTTTGAGCATATGCAGTAGGGAAATAGATTGTAAGTTCCTCTGGAACAGGGACTGAAGTTAATGATTAAGGGTTTTTTTTTTTTACTAAGGTGTGAATTCGATTGTCAACTTCTCAAACAACGGATTCCCATAGCAAATCCGCTACAATTTCCCCATTGTAAAGTCATGACAATTTTTTAAAGTTAATATTGCAACAATTTTCCCATAATAAAGTTGCGACTGTGACAATATTCTCATTATAAAGACGTGAATGCGACAGTAGCAGCCTGTTGCAACTGTCTTTATCTGACGAACTCGCACCTATACGCAACAATTCATGGGGGAATTCACGATTGTGCGAAGTGAGCTCCGAATCCTTCGGCTCACTTCGCACAGACTGATATGCGCTCGCTGATGTCCGTGCGCATATCAGTCTGCGCGAAGTGAGCCGAAGGATTTGGAGCTCACTTGGCACAATCGTGAATTTCCCCTTTAGACTTTAGTGAATTACCCCCATTATATGTTACTTGTAAGGCCCTGTGGAATATATCAGCACTATACAAATAAACACACTCTCAACACTCACCCTAGAATAGCGATCCTTCATTTGTTGTTGCCCAGTCTATGTCACATCTTTGCACTTTTCAAAAGGTACTCCCTCTGCAATGTGTGACACAATATGCTACTCACACACATTAACAGAAGGATTTGATTACATCTTACTGTGACAGACCCAACTGAATGTGCCCATAAATGTCAGAGAGCAGGCACAGAAAATCAGGCATGATCTGCTAAGTATTCTAGAGAGAAATACAGTGAATTCTGTCAGGTGTCTTCCCAGCCAAAGACCAACTATTCATATTTATTTGCCTTTGAAGTCCTGTAAAAATGTTCCAATGTTCTTTTTTATTTTTCTATTAAACATTTTAATTGTTCTAAATGATTATTGTTTTACTTATTCTAAACAATGGAAAAAGTGAAACAAAAAATAATGATAATGAGAAAAAAACCCAAAGCAGTTACAGTAGTTATTATTGCTGCAGGTTCTGTCCACCATTCAAAATCAAATACCCTGTATCCGTTTCTTAAAATAAGTAGCAGCTGTTTCGTTTTAAGTAGCCCTACCCCCTATCGATACAATTATGCTGTAAGAATAATGATTGCAAGTATTGCTGCTCAAATTGAATTTATTTAAAAAAAAAAAATGGATACTGGGTATTTGATTTGGAATGGGGAAAGCCTGCAGTAACTGTTTACTGGCTTCTCCCTGACAGGTTGTGTTTAAATAGATACTTAAATGGACACATGTAATAATTACCACTAGTGCAAAAATGTTTGCAAACACCAGAGATAACGCTGCTCATATGTTTAACACAAATGTGAATTTTATTAGCACTTTATTAAAATGCTATTAATGACATATGCATCCATTTTTGGATTTGTCATATCATAGACCATTTTTGTTATCACCAATCGGTGAATACTGCTACTGGGATATTTATAAAAGTGCAATAAAAATGCAAAACTGCACTAATACATCAAGACCATTTGCTAAAATGTGTTCATCTCCTTTTAGGGTGGCTAGAAAAGACTGTGAAGCATAATTAGACATACGTTGTTCCCCCGAAAATAAGACCTAGTGCGTCTTTAGGAGAAAAATGAATGTAAGACCCTGTCTTGTTTTTGGGGAAACATAGTATTAGACTATTAAAGGACACAAACATTTCTGCATATAACAGAATGTCTGTGACAATGAACTCCCTGTCGTACTGTACATTATTGCAGCCATGAATGGGGAACAGCATAACTACAGCTTTAAAACACGGACCCTCACAGCCATGTGTCATTGACAGCCGTCATTTGCAAAAGAGAAGCATAAGAATAAGTATACTGTTACAAAGCAGGCATTTGTTAAGGACTTTTTTCTATATACGGCATTTAAATTGCTTCTACTTTTCAAAAAGGAAAAAGCAGTGAGCGAAGCAATCATGTGGCACATTTAAAGGGATACTACCACTTTTACAAAAACACAACATTGTGTTAACAAGTACTAGTACACTTTTATGATCAGTGGCCTTGAATAGAATGTTCATTGTACTTGCTGCTGACTAAACAGACACATGCAAAGTCCAATCACTGAAGGGCTTGCGTTAAAGGTGTAAAAGGGGATCCTCACTATGGGGCATATTTACTAAACAGCAGTGTACCTTAGCGCATGTGGCTAATAAAGTTAACTTCAGTGATCAGTGAATGACAATACCATCTGCTTCTTCTCTAACCTGACCATATGTGTGTTAGTGGGCTCATTAGAAGCAAAGTGCCCTGTGTGACTTACTGGAATCCTCACAATGTAGTGACAAGTTTCCCAGTGTAGCAATATAATGGGGGTTACTGTCTAAAGTGAGAATTTGACTGTGGAAATGAATTCTCATCACTTCGGGTAGATATGCCCTGATTCTCTACTCCTTATTGACTAAACAGAAGATTTCCATAGCAAATTCCTGACTGCGTCAGTATTCCCATAGTGAAGTCACAACCGTGTCAGTAGCTATCTAATGCGTAGTTTGCAACCATCGTTAGCCTGCAAATTTGCCATATTGCAGAATTTGCTGAATGCCTGAATATGGGGAATTGGTGAATTCACTAAAGTCCAAATTGATGCATATAGATGTGAATTCGCCAGCTAAAGACAGTTGCAATAGACTGCTACTGTTGCAGACGCATATTTATAATGTGAATATTGTCGCAGACGCAACTTTACTATGACAAACTGTCACAGTCGCAGTTTTAAAAAGCAAGCGTTTTGCTGATTTTTACACATTGAAAATAACTTTTTGCTGTAAAAAAAATGCATAAAAATCTGATTTACTACATGTCAAAAACAGCATTTTTTAAATAGGTGATACCAGCATAATAAAATATATACTGTTTTCCCACCATTAGGCCTTCAAAAAACCTTTTCGACTTTGATAAATATCCCCAATGTATTGTCATTTAACTCCTAGTAACACAATTTTTCCCATAAATTCGAAATCAAGGGTATGCTGCGTAACTTAGTGGCACTTTATAAATAAAAATATACCTACATCTTTCAGTCAAAATACTTAGAAGATGTGGTGACTCGGGGTTATTCATTAAGTCCGAATTGTTGCGTTGAGGTGCGAATTCGTCAGATAAAGACAGTCGCAATAGGCTGCTACTGTCGCAGTCGCGTCTTTATAATGAAAATATTGTTGCAGTCGCCACTTTATTATGGGAAGATTGTCGCAATCTTGACATTGAAAAATTGTCACGACTTTACAATGGGGAAATTGTCATGGACTTGCTATAGGAATTTGCTGTTTAATGAATAATCCAATAAGTGCGAACATGAACTAGGAATTGTCTTCCATTAAAATTAATCTAAAACAAAAATTGCATTTTGTGGTAAAATCTCTGGTGACAATCCTTATTACCAAAAAGATCCATGAACAGATCCGTGTGAAGATAAAATCACTTTGCTTCAATATGTCTATTTATAACAAATTCACTACAATACAGCACTTCTACTATTGTCCTGAATACGGACAAGAAGCACTGTACAATAATTCCCCGACAATTGGCTCCATCACCGCAACAATACACTGTTTAGTAAATAAGCAAAATGAACAATGATACACTATTGCTGGTAAATTCACTTGTGTTGGCAAATTCTAAAAAAGAGTTTAGTTTATCCTGAGATGTCTTTATCAAATTATCTTTCGGGGAGAATTCACGACTGTGCGAAGTGAGCTCCGAAGCCTTCGGCTCACTTCGCACAGACTGATATGCGCCCGCTGATGTCCTGCACGCGGACATCAGCGAGCGCATTATACCATTTGCGAAGTGAGACGAAGGCTTCGGAGCTCACTTCGCACAGTCGTGAATTCCCCCCCCAGTTCATGTGGAATAACCACGGCTCAATATGTTCTCCAGAAAGATAAGCTGCTGAGTTAACCATTTTTTGGTATTGTTTAGATTCAATCTATATTCTAATTCTTGTATATAGAGACACACTTGTAACAAAGTAACAATTTTTTCATGGCCCCATTTAATCTGTTTATGGATCTAATTATGTTTCGTGTTTAATGCGACCACAGAATCTCATTGAAACATATTTTTGTACCGACAGCACTTTTTTTTTTTTCTGTATCGAATGTAAAAGAAAATGTATTGAAATGTTTCCTTATTAGATTTCTCAGTAGTAATGTAGTCAAATATCACCTGTGTATTTTTAGGAATGCACGGAATTCATTAGTGTACTCTTGCAAAACATAGGAAATAAGTGTGTTGAATCATTTTTACTCTTGACACCATTCATATTTGTTTGCCAATTAGAATGCCTTTGACTTACTGTTTCTATTTAATGAATTTGGATTGTGGTTTTGAAAATTACTAAAAATAACCAACATTTTAATTTTAACACCTCTTTAGAAATAAAAACTACCTATAAAGATATATATATATATATATATATATATATATATATATATATATATATATATATATATATATATATATATATATATATATATATATATATATATATATAATATATATTTATATATATATATATATATATATATATTATTTTTTGTGTGTAAAGGACTGCAGAATTCTAGCACAAGTTGGGGGATATTTAAATAGACTTTTTTGATTCCATTTGCCATGTATAAACACTTTTTGGTGTTATTTAATTTGCTGGACTTTTTGATTCCACTGATTTATATAGGGCTGAAAATATTGGTATAATTATTGGTAAAGATGTATATTAATAAATATCGATCCATTGAAACCAGCACACTTTGTAACATTATTCTGTTAGGCTTACCTTACATTATGGATCAATATCTGTATACTTTTTCAATGGGAAATCTTTTTCAACTGTGACAGTGACAGTACCAACTCCATACGGAATAATGGGTTAACATCAGCCTAAAGCAGGAAAACACTTTTGCATGATAAAACTTGAATAAACGGCTTTATAAATAGTAGAAAACAGTGATATTGATAAATACCTCTGTTTCATTAATAGTTGAGAATCTTTTCAACTTTAATAAATATCCCCCACATTGAGTTAAGATAACTCAAGTTGGCACATCTGAAGCTCACCCTACGTCATTGGCGGGCAAGCTTCTCCCACAGCCTGCTCTCTACTGTTCCAAGGAGGTCTCTGGAACTTCATTGACCATGGGTCAGGGGTGGAACCTCAAGGAGACAGGCCCCGGTGCACTGACCTAGTATTTTATTTCAATGTGAACCTAATTGTTATCCCCCCCTACCTCATCTCTCATCATATCCAAAACTTTCTGTTTGGTGATATATTTTGTTTCTGTTATTTTCTGCAATCGTGAAGATCTCACTATCTTTCATACAATTTTTAAATGGATGACAGTAAGTTATGACCCTAATATCTATCTTTTTTTTTTTACTGGATTTAAGAGGAATGAAAAGGTAAAAAATAACATCACTGTAAGCTTGACAAATGTAACTGAACGGATATGCAGATTCCATGGAAGCCCCCTACATGAAGTCCGCTGAAAATATTTGCATAGATATCAAGCATCTGTTGGTCCAGGGCTCATAGCAGTAACTTTTACAAAAATACGGTATAAATATGGGATATTGACCTAGTTCTTAAGTGATTAATCTTAATTTGATGCAGGTGGTATAAATTATATAATCAGCAAGATTCATATAACTGCATTACTGTGATAGGTGGGGATGGTAAAAAATAGCATTATTCTGCTAAATGTCCAGCGGAAGCAATCATGGCTGATAATCTTCTGTTTCAGGTTTAACCATTTTTGACACTGCTGTATGTCTGATAGCAATGTAAAGCACTCTGATGGGGAAATATCTGCCTGCTCTTCTGCATCCTTGAACACAGAACATAGATCAATAGGATGCAATCCATTATTTTGTTCCATGACACAATTCTCTGCTCTGTCACAGTCATCATTGTGAATTATCATTCCTGCGGCTGCACTGTGGGCATTAGTAGCTATAAATCTTGTTAGGGTGAGCGTGCATTTGTCAGCTAGAGTCCTTGCCATTAAAGATTTGAAAAAGAAAAAAAAAAAGTGATAATGATTAGTATAGAGAAGAGAGCACAGAACAAATATATATTTACCTTACATAATTTCTTTTTTTTTTTAATTTTGCTCCTATCAATTTGTATTCGTCAGTTACCCCATCATTCCGAAATCTAAAGATTAAAGGGAGATCTTGAAAAAAGAAATGCTCGTTAAGGAAAAATCATTATATATGCAGCACAAGAGAGTAATGTCGGGTCTGTAACCTTCTGAGCATGAAAAAAAGCTTTTAATGTGGCCAAGTTGTTTCATTATAGGGAATTCTTCTCATTTACCGTGCAGAAATACAGCAGATGACATGATTTGGGAGATTTTGTTTGAATATTTACATTTACATTTTTGTTCTAAAGTTATTCATTTAGTTAGAAAAGATTCCAGAGCAGTTTTTCCTCCCAAGTATGGAAAATTGGTTCTTTTCACAGGGAGAAGTATTTTGGGTGCATAAATATCTAAAATAGTGCTCTGAAAAACAAACACAGCCCCGCTCTGAAATCCAAAATTCTATTTATGACTTCATTCTGAAGTGTCTAGGCATAGATTGAAGCTTATTTAGAAGACCATTGCCCAGATTTCAGTGGTATGTTACATCTTCCCACATGTGTTATACACTGCAGCAACTTTTTGTGTTTCGGTAAGCTATGTTTTAGTATCAGATTTACTTAGGTTTGGAGGTTTGTAACACTAACAATCTTTGAGCTTTATTTAGATACAGTGGGAAACTGACCCAGTATATTTTCCATTAGCCACAGCACCTAGAACACTCATTATTTGTCTATTAGCAGTTGCTCCATGAGTTGCAGTCAGTGAAGACGAGTATTGTAGAGGATTTTAGAAGAAGCATCAAGAGGACATCACAACTGGTTCCTTGACAAGGCATAATAATTTAATAAAGCATCCTCTTTTGTTGAGAGAAATGCCTTTCAAATATTAATTTTGGTTGTCAAACATTATTTTTAATATGTAATTATTTATGCCAAACTTACTTTTGTAAAAATATTGTTATTTAGATGATCCTGCTCCTATGTGTACTCAATTATTTTATCTGAGCGCTCTTTAACTAGGTGGAAACCTTTACCCAGGGCACAGTTATTGTAACATTTCAAGATTATTAAACTATTACAACCTGGATTGTGGAAACTTTTTATTCTTTAACCAAATGCTTGTAAAAGATACAGGGGGTAATTCAGCATAGTCCAAACTTACCCTCCGATCCTTCACCTCTGCTCGCACAGACTGTTACGCGCTGGCTGATGTCCTGTGCGCGGACATCAGCGAATGCTTTAAAGGGATTCCAGTCTCAGCGAGGCTCAACTTGAGTCAACTGTAATTCCTTTAAAGCGTTTGCTGATGCCCACGTGCTGAATTACCCCCAAAGTGTTTCTATGTAAAAGAAAGCAAAGGTTTCTACAGTACATGTCTCAGTACATGCCTTGGGAACTGCAAGTGTAGGCAGTTCAGTGTCTCAGTGGTTAGTACTACTTGCCTTGCCGTGCTGCATTCTGGGTTCAGTTCCACCCTGGGCTACATCTGCATTGAGTTTGTATGTTCTCCCTGCACTTGCGTGGGTTACCTCCAGGCACTCCAGTTTCCTCTCACAATCTAAAAAACATACGTGTGTGTGATTGAATAGGGAGACTAGATTGTAAGCTCCATGGGGCAGGGACTGAAGTGAATGAAGAACCTCTGTAAAGTGGTGTTTAATATAGTAGCGCTATATAAAAATGAACAAAATGCAAAAAAAAAAAAGTCACAGAGGTGCAATATTAGATTCATTTTACAAACTCTTCTGTTTTCTATCCGTTAGTTTCTTTAACAGAAGTTTATGGGCAAGTAATGTCACAGCGTCACTTATTGACAGGAAAGTGACATTACCATATTTTAGGTCACTTCCCTCGATTGACATCTTGAATGATGTAACACAAGTATTTTTTAACCTTTTAGAAAATTTGTAACTAATATCCCATTACTATATACATATTTTTAAATGTGTTAAAGATAGTCATTAGCTGGAAAGCAAGCAATTCTCATCCCATTCAGCTTAGTATTTGGTCAGCGTTCCACACTGCTTCATTACATTGTTTGCTTACTTTCTAGTCATCTCAAATAGTAACTCCCCAAACCCATTTAATCTTTTTCTGCATTGCTTAATATATAGGTTTCTACCACATAGGAATGTATGGTATTCCTGCCAATTAAAATCATCCTACATGTCAAAGAGAGACATCCCAATGATGTGGCCTTATCCTCCATTGTACTAGTTGATTTTATCATTTCCACTAACAGTTTCCTCTCTCTTTGGAGAAATTTGTAAAGGCCTTTCTGACTTATTCACCACAATTCAATTTGTTTTGCCGCTTTTCGCTGGATTACCGCAGTTTTTTTTTGTTTTTTTGCTTTTTCCCTAAATTTTCGATTTCTCTCAATTTATGTAGCGCTGAATAAGATTTATCAATATCGATAAATATCGATGCATTAATACCACTACACTTTACTTTACTTTCAATGGAGCTTCTTTCCCATCAACATCTCTGATCTTTTTGATGGGGACTTAGAAAAAGTGTTTTAAACTATCTCCATAGGGAATAATGGGTTTTGTCCTCCCTCAACCAGGCAAACACTTTTCAGCAATAAAAATGGTCAGAAGGGGCTTAATAAGTATCAATATCAGCGATATTAATATTTTCGACCTAATTAAAGGTTTATTGATTTAGATATACCAGGAGAAAACTTTATTCAGTTTTTTAAAAAGATTCCCCCTCTGAGTCCATCAATCCTCACCTTTTACCATTGCAGCTAAATTAGTAGGTGTGCCTTTTCAAATTGGTATACATGGACCTAAGCATTGTGTTAGTGCGGAATTAACTTAGGGACCAGACCCTTTGGAAAGAACCTTATTTTCTATATGTTGCATTCCACATTTACCTAGATTTTTTGTGTTTGAATAAACTTTCCTCTGTTCCTAGTGAGAATTTTTTTCACTTTCTTAGGCAGCGGTTCTTAACCTGTGGGTCGCGACCCTGGCGGGTTCGCGAGGCCATTCCACGGGGGTCGAGAACCGCTCCGGCATCCAGAAGTGCCCGCAGGAACCCTTCTTATAAGGGTTCCTGCGGGGTGACGTCGGCTGAAAACGTCACCACGTGACACGCAATGTGATGACGTTTCGGCGGAACGTCACCATGTGACGTGCGTACGTGATGACATTTCGGCCAAACGTCACCACGTGACACGCAGACGTGATGACGTTCGTCCGAAACATCATTACGCGCTGCGCGGTGACTTCAGTGCCGGGGATCGCTACCCCCAAAAGGTTGAGAACCGCTGTTCTAAGGAGAAGACTACAAGGAAGTCTTTTAAGGGCTGTGTCTTTACACAAAATATAACGTTGACTGGCAACGAATTACCTACATTTTTGTATTCTTGTTTTGTAAGTGTGCATACTATATACACGTGTATATATATATATATATATATATTTTTTATTTTTATTTATTTATTTTTTTTTTTTCAGTTTAACATTAAGGGCAAATTTTATTCTGAGTCTTTCCAAATTTACCGAGTAAAGTCTCTTGAAAAGAGTGAATTATTTTTCGAGATTGAGCTTTTTGATCTCAATTTTTTTTAAAGGTTTTTTTCTATGGAAAAGTAGCCATATTTTCCATTAGTAGTATTTTTACCTTTCCATCGAAAATTTAGAAAAATCCAGATTGAAAAACTCGATCTTCAAAAAAAATCTTGCGAGATTTCTCTCGGTAATCTCGGAAAGACCACTCTGGGTCTTTAATAAATTTTTTAGTGTTAAATTTATTTCTATAAAAAATCTATATCAACTAATTAAAAAGATAAGAAACGTTCTAGATTGTAAATAATTGTATAGGTGCTTTAAGAGTTTTAACAATAAAAAAAGAGTAAAAGCGTTTTGTTGACTTATAGGATAGAAATGTTCTGTACAGTGTTCACCTGTTGCATAACTCGTTTTCTCTTTCTATTTGCACCAGTGCATCAGGGGACATCTCAATGACAAATCCGTTATTTTGAGTCAAAAACACTCGACTCTGTGTAGAGAAATGTTAAACAAACACTGAGCATCTTTGCTAGATCTCTGTTTGCTACAAAACAAAAGTGCGAATCAGACAGCTCTCAAATAACGGCTTTGGTTTACTTTTATAGATATTTTATTTTTTCTCTTGATATCGCCATAACAGGAAAGAGCCTTCTTGTTCTGATTTTATTGTATTTATTATTGTTACAATGTTGCAGAGACATATAGGGGCAACTAATGTACATTTTAAAATGAAGATGTAATAATGAACCTGATGGCTCACAGTCTAGGTTGGCTTTTCCATGAGTGATATGGAGAAACTGAATATGAGGTGGAATGTTAAGGAGCTTGGCCTTCTGTACTGAGCCAGGTACTTCTTTAATCTATTGAAAAATTGCCACAAGATTAACATCTTTCTCACCTAGTGTCAGGAGAATAAACCAACCTAGTCTAATCCTGGCCTAGTGGCAGTTGTGATGTCCTCCAAATTGGTTCATCCTCACCATTGTCACCAAAACCAGAGAAGTGGAGGGCTGTGTGAAGGATTACAGAGGTTAGTCTAGCTCATCAGGGCACTAATTGTAGGGGACATTTGTTAGAGGCATCTGTTACAATATATTTTCCTTTAATATGAAGAAACATTACTGCACGTAAAAAAATATTAGAAGTGAGAATGCCAGATGGGCATGGTTATCTCATTACTATTGTAAATTAAACACCTCTTATAAGTAGTTCACAGAATAAGAGGAGGCAGCTGAAATGTAACTTTCACATATCAAACTTAAATGGGCAACATTCATCCTATTTTTGTAGGGCTCTCTTTGCTAATTTAAACACAGTACTGTGCCGCTATGACATCCAGTTCTTTAGACATGTGCAATTGAGCACCTCTAAGGGCTTCTGTAATTCTGACATATGCACCTCCCACATCAGAAGCCCTGGGCTCCAGTAACCTTTTGTTGTGTTACATGCAATGACAGATTACATTTACTCCACAGGGCAGGTTTCAACAATATAGAAATTGCTGCAAAAATTGTGATGAGGGTGAAGTTTTAAAGACAAGGAGATGATAGCAATTTAAAATAATTATGTAAGTAATAGCATAGGGCAATCAAATTAGCAATATATATTACAGAATTTTTTTAGTTTTGGGATAAATAAAATTAAATATGAAAAATACTTTCTAACATTCCTTCCCCTTTAAATTGTAAAATAAGTTAAGGAGACTTTGGCCTAGAGCCTATACTGTATATCACATGGAATAACTTTCTCCTAAATGATTTGTTTATAGAAAGAGCTGTGTAATGGATATTATAGCTGCTTCTATGTTTTTCCATGTTTATATACCAGAAGGGCACCCAAACTATGGACATCAGTATTTTTCGTACTGCGTGTTGTCATCTTTAGGATAAGTATTTGTTGGTATAATATCTCTTTCAGTTAATGTAGTCTGTTACTTTTGTATATGTCTAATGTTGCTATTTGGAGATTTCTGGAAGTTTCATGTAAGATTCATTACAAAAGATTTGAATGACATAAAATCTGCCATCTGCTCTACTTTCCCATTGCTCTACACCTACACCCACTTTTTGGCATTATAGGCATCATAGTTTTTCCTAGATAAGGGACACTCCACACTTTGCAGCATCACAAAAGACATCTAAATCCTCTTTGTGATATCACATCATGGTCATACCTCTCATGCAGGCCCGCTTTTGGCCCTAGTCTTACAAATTATAAGGCTAGCTGAAAACTTGACTGTCATGCTACAGTGTGCTTCAAGGCACCAAATGAATGACTATGGGCCTCACCAATCTGTTGTTTCAGAACTTTCTTATATCTATTATTTGGCAACATATAGTATACTCTGCTTTTTGAAATGTTTGTAACATACATTTTTGAAGCTTCATTGGCAGGTCTTTCACACTTCATTAACCTAGGCTAGGGGTCGGCAAAATGAGGCTCGCGAGCCACTTGCGGCTCTTTAGCCGCCTTGCTGTGCTAGGAGCACACCTCCAAAGCCCCATCCATGACCACCAACAGCTCTTCTGATTGGCTGTCAACAGATCATGTGGTCGGGAGAGTGTGCTCCTCCCTTTTCCAGTGGCTCACAAAATAGTTGTCGCCGCTGGAGGAGGGAGTAAAATGGCTCCCTCCTCAAAGAAGTTTGCTGACCCCTGACCTAGGCTCATGGTTTCTTGCTGATCAGTTACTGATTTCCTTGAGCTAGTGAGGTGATTTGGATAGCAATGATTTTCTGCATAATTATATATTTTTTATACTATGTAAATACACACAACTTATGGATTTCCGTGCTGAAATCTAAGGTCCATTTTGACATAAATTGCATGTGCATTTGAGATTTACAGATGTAAAAGAGGTATGTTAATTATATAGATAAAAACAAAACAAAAAAAAATTTAATGGCCAATTCATCTAAATTAGAATTTGACTTTCGAAGTGAATATGTGTCACAAAGGGTTGCTATGCACCGATGGCCACAAATTTGCTATTCTTTATTCAATAAGTGACAGATTTCCTTAGCAAAGAAGCAAACAGCGTAGGATGCAATTTCTAGTATAGTGTGGCATGGTCAATTGAACAGTACTAGGATGAAGAGTGATGCGGAGTTGTGTGAATTCATCCATAAGAGCCCAGTGCATCATTCTCACCATGTTCCACGATGGGCATCAGCGGGGGTTTGGGGGGTGGGGGGAGGGCACTTTCCCCACCCTGGAAGGCAACAAGCTCACAGCTTTGTAGGGCAAGAAGGGCACATCATCCTCACCTCCCATTGCCCTCCTCTGTCCTGCCCCAGCACATCAGGAGATTCTAGTTGACCCCCATGCACCATGTAACAGTGACGTCATTATATCACGTAACTGCCTCCCTTTTAAAAGAGATCTGCAGATATCATGTGTCCCACAAACTACATGACCATTTCGACTTTCCTGCATAAGCTCCTTATTCACACTGAACATTGTTGTGAAACTTAGGAACCAATCAGTTTGCTACAATATATTTAATCTGTGTCAAATCAAGCAACTGATTTTCCAAGTATTAACTGATTTTATGTTGTAGGGTTGTTCCTTCATTGAAACATGCCTGTGCTATTTCTTTGAGATGTTTCATTCACCAGTTATTTACTTTCCAACACCATTGTTATGTCTATATCTGCAATATTTCAACAGCAATTCCACCTGAGTGAATCATCTAGAATTGACAATGAATTACTCACATAATTACTCTTTTTCTCTCTAATAAGGAAGCCTTTTCTGTTTTAAACCTGTGTATATATTGTAATACACAAAACAAAATTAATTAGACTTGTCTAAGCACAAGAAAATGTATGAAATTCTAATGTTATTGTTGTGTTTCTTTGTAGTGCACCAGATACGTCCTGGCACATGCTATGGGAGATATTGCACATAATGGCTGCATATTTGGTTACACCAACACCAGGTCTTAGTCCAATATTTATAATATACCGTATATTATAATAGATCCAAACAACCCAACAAGGGGCAAATAGTGAGTGAATTTGCCTGCCGAAGTAAATTCATTCATATTTTGCAACATTTTGTCTGTGCTGAGTAGACAATTTTTCATATTCAGTGAAAAACATATTTATGCCACATTGTGAAGAATATTCACTGAGGGGCCTATTCATCAAAGGGCTTATTTGACAGTCAAAGTGAATTCATGTTGCTGTGCTCCGATGGACGCAAATGCATTACTCCTTAGAAAAATGTGATAATTCCTAAGCACATTTAGTAAATCAGTTAGGCCTTTTAAAGAAATATTGTTTTTCTTTTCCTACATTATTGATGGCTAACAAAGAGGTAATAGATGTCCGTGTGGACATCGAAGGTAGCCAGGATGCAGTGATTGGCTCCAACTTTAACCAAGTACACCAATCATTTCCCAGCCAGTCAAAAGACATTCTGTTTCTGATGGGCCCTCGTGTTTGAAAGTTATCTCTGCTTCTGTTAGACTCCTTTATTGTTAATTGAATTCATGCAATTGAGAAGAAAAGCATAATACTGTTTGTTTAAATCTAGTTTGAGCAACAGGTTTAGTTGCATATAAACAGGATCACTGATGCACTTGATGAACCTTTTTTCTTTTGCATGAATTCAGAACAATACTTGGCATGTAACCGAGTATGTTTTAACCTCCGACCTGCATTTTTTGACAGATTAAATAAAGACTTGGCCATTATTATAGAAACATAAAACAATGTTTCTTCATTTGTGATAAAAAATCCTTGAGAATAAATTTGGGGATCATATTATTAGTTGTAGCAGTTGACTTTGTACCATGTTAAGGTCAAAACAGAGCCTGTGGCAGTTTCACCATAAGTACATAGACAGCGACCACTGCACAAAATATCTTCCCCCTAAAATTCATTACTGAATCCTTACCAATGAAGGGCATAGCTTATAAATAGCAAAGGAATGTCTTTTTTGATTCTCTGGGAGATTACTTGAGAGTACCCAGTACCCACTGTACAATCCAGCCTCTGAAAATTGCAAGGTCCGTTTCCATAGAAGCAGAAGATAGATCTTTGAGTTGGAAAATAATGAAGCTGATAATGTACACTTAATCGTATCTAATATTATTACAAGTGGGTGCAGTAATAAAAAATTAGATTTAATGCACAAAATTGTTGTTATCAAAGGATAAAATGCACAAATGATTAACCTTTTATTTTAGTCTACTGCCACCCTCCTGACTTTAGCACGATGATGGCAATCGAACACAAGTTCACCCAGAAATTGCCTGCACATTCTTTTAAATTATTTTATTATGAAGCTTGATGTGCTGCTGCACGTAACAATAAGTAAAAGCATCCCCAGTCTAGTTGAAAACCAGCAGGTGATGCGTATTTACACATTAAACAGAAAGAATGGATGTAACTAGTGATGCTTCCTACAGGTTCCTGCTAATGAGTTTTCTGCACAAGTGTCTCACTTAGACATTTTTAGGCTGATTGGGTTTAATGTAGAATTTCTTTATAAAAGCATTTTTCGCAGAAGCGCTAGTATTTTATTTTAGAAGAAATTATTTGCTATTCGCTTGTCCTATGAGCTTACACTTTGTTACTGTTGTGTTTTTGTGTTGTATTAGATCAGTTTTTACTTTTTTATAGCTGGGATATTGCAAACACTTTATTATTTGACTTTAACTATTTTCCCCAGTAAAGTTCTGAAGAAAAGATTATATTGTATGTAAAATAATAGTTAACAAGCCATTACTAGCTAAAACAGCTTTATTATCCAGAAATAATGTCCGCACGTCTGCAAATGTGTTTCCTGGCTCCTGATTTCTGTCTACCGCACTATTATTTTAAAACGAGTAGTCTGCATTATCACTGCTAAAATAACAGTCTTGCTATTAAATATACATTCTTCTTGGCTTGCTGGTAACTTAGTGATGCCAGTATCTGAATGTCAGACTTGTGTTACTTTCACACAAATTGGGGCATATTAACTAAAGTCGAATTGTTTATCCCTTTGAAATCGAATTTGCAAAGTGGCTATTTTTAGCGATATCGATATTTTCGCCTATCCTGTGCGTTCAGTGGGAGATAGCCGCAAGTACATCCTATGAATATTTATGAGCCGGCAGACGTGTCACGCTACGGAATGACGTCTGCCGGCTCATGAATATTCATAGCATGTGCATTCAGTGGGAGACAGCCGCGAGAGGAAGCTCCAGTAGGTAAGTAAAACTTACGGTAGCTGCAGAAGTGCACACACAGGCAGGGGAAGGCAGTCATGTCAGTGAACCCCCCCCCCACACACACACACACATAGACACACACACACACATACACACGCACACATACACACATACACACACACACACACACACACATAAACACACAAACACATACACACACGCATACACGCACACACACATACACACACATACACACACAAACATACACAAACACACACATACACACACAATACACACATACACACACA
>WMED01004810.1:0-20231 GCA_019650415.1 Pipa parva
GATATTGATACATTTTATTCACCATTACTTAAATTAAGGGAATCCGTAAATGCAGAGAAAAAAATGGCAATAACGCGTCAAAAAACAACAAAACATCAAATTGGTCAATATTATTTTAGTAAATACCCCTTAAAAGTCTACTAAAAGACAATCATAATATGTTCACGATCCATGATTATTTGTTTTACCAAGAGATCAGAGATAAAGACAACTTTTTTTCCAGAAGTTTAAGGCATAGTCTGTTGTAGACTCCAAATAAACAGTTTTGGTGTTTTTGATTTCAGTTTTGACATTTCAAGTTAGAGACTGCAGCTTTAGTAAAATGTTTCAAAATTATGTTCTCTGCAAAGGGGCAATGGGGGAGTATCTACAAGCACCCTGTTCCCTGTAGATAAAATGTTTAAAATATCAGGCTTTTATAATGGTCTTATGGAAGCTATGAGTTTAAAAGTGTAATGATTCTTGATTACCAGCTAAAAAATATGAAACTAACAAACCACTAATGTCAATGTCAGCAGCAGGAGGTCTACAAAGTGTTTTTTGAGGGAATTATTTTGTCAAAGAAGAAATCTTGTAATATCTAAACCACAGAGCTGAAGAAGACCCTTAGGTGTGAGCTCTAGCTACTGAAGCTTAAATTTCTGGTGAACTTGGACTTCTCTGGAGTTCATCATTGCTCTTTTAGGGTCTCTGGCTTTCTGCTGTGGGTAAAGAACAGGATCCTATCACTAAAAGTTTTGTGCTTAAAACTGCAATCAACTCAGCAGGTATAAATGTAAAAGCAAGGAAAGAGCTCAGGACAGGCAGCAAGGACAAATATTAAGAATAAGGTGGGAGGTGACTAATGTAGACTGCACAAGGCAGGAACCAACTTGGATGCTGATGACAGGATCTGGCATAATTTTTTAAAGTTATAGGGGTGGAGAAAATCCTTTGAAACTCTACCTTCATCATTTGAAACCAGCAAGTTTACAAATTTTAAGTGTTGTGTGCCTTCAAATCTTGTGAATTTCAAATTCCTCTGAAGCTACCTTTTGAAGGAGGGAACATACTTAAGAGACTCTAAATTTTAATATGGGTTTTATTGGCTTTTGTCCCAGTATTTTTCCTCTGAGAGGTTTTAAATTGTTTATTTTTATGATTTTGGAATTGTTCGATTTTGCTTTGCTTTATCCTTTTGGTTTGCTTTTATTCACTTTTTTGGTTGCTGAGGGACACCGACCCTTAACAGTCAGAAATCATTTCATCTGAGACTTAACTTTTGTAAGATAATGCACCCTAGCAACCAGAAGATCATTTTACAAATTTAATTTATTGGTTTTCAAGATATAATCAACACTTTTAAATATACAAATATCTCAAGATATATGACAGGAATAGCAGTACAAAGATGAACAATAAAAAGGTCAAATGTTTCTTCTTTGAAATAATATTTTCAATTATTAACTCTGGTATCTGCAGTACATAAATGTCCAATAAAAATTTACAAGACTTATTGGTAAAAATGAAGCATTGAAGAAAGGTTAGTTAATTGGTCAAAGAACAAAACATATAATACATAAGATATTTGACTATGTTGTAACAGCTGTACAAGTGAACCAATTTTAAGAGAAGAAAATGAGCAAAATGAAGCAAAATTATATAGAAATCTCCATGTTTTGCACTGCAGATGTACAAAAGGATTAAGGGGGTAATTCATCAAGCAGCGAAGTGAGATATGATGCGTTAGGCTTACTTCTCTAATACTAGTATGCGCATGCTGATGTCCTGTACGCGGACGTCAGCATGCGCATACTACTATTAGCGAAGTGAGCCGAACGCATCGTAGCTCACTTCACTGCTTGATGAATTATCCCCTAAATGTTCAGCTTGTTTCAGGAGCTAATGACTCCAGATATCGCTAGTTTTTATTAATACCCATGATACAGTATTTTGGCAGCAATAAGTTCATATGATTTATGTAGGTGCATTTCAGAGTGAATATGTTGCATTTTTGGATTTTATTTTTCATAATTTTGCAATAGTAATCTAGTCGAAAAATAGCAAATAATAGACAATAGAAATCCTGTCTGGTAGAATCCCTATTAATTCCAAAAAAAGCAGCAAGCATGCAAGAAATAACAAATCCAAAGGTTCAATCAGGATCTCAATAAAGCTCCGTCCAAATTTCTAATAGAGTATAAAAGTAAAAAAAGGAGATTCACTGATTGCAGGTGATGGTAGTGAAAACTTCCTATTTATTGCACATGACATGTTTCGGGTTAAAAACCCTTTGTCAAATGTGAGCTGCATCAAAAACCACAGACAATTTAAACGAAAAGCATAAACCCCACCCAAACAGAAACTCTACTCGACAAATAGCAAATAATAGACAATAGGAATCCTGTGTGGTAGAATCCCTATTAATGTCATTATACATTTAGGATCTAAGGGGTTTATTGACTAAAGTGAGAATTTGACTGTCGAATTCTCAAACAGCGGATTCCCATAGCAAATCCATGACTATGACAATTTTAAAGTATTGACCATGCCAATATTCTCATAGAAAAATCACGACTGCTACAGTAGCAGTCTATTACAACTGTCTTTAGCTGGCAAATTCACACCTTTATGCAAAACAATTCTTACCAGAAAAAATGTACTATAGGACACTGTATATGAAGCCACAGTCCATTTATCATCTGTTATTTGTAGCTGGATACATTTAGCACAACTTCTCTGGTATTAAATACATTATTTATACAGTATTCCCCTAGCTCAGGAGTCAGCAAAGTTTGTAGAGGAGGGAGCCATTTCACTCCCTTCTCCACCTGTGAATTTTTTTTCAGTGCTGCAAAAAGGGGGAGGAGCACCCTCTCCCAATCACATGACCTGCCAATGGCCGATCAGAAGAGGTGTCAGAGGTCATTAGCAGGGCTTGGGAGATGTCCTCCGAGCCGCGAGCCACACTTTTCCGACCCCTGCCCAGCTGTTTGGCATTAGCATATGAAGGGGCTATATTACTGCCCATTGCATGAATTGGTATTTGTATATTGTTATTTATAATAATGCCATTTGTGATAACGCTAAAGCTTAAGTATATTTCTTAGTACTCACAATATGAAGGAAAAATATGGAGATTATGTTGATTTTAGGATTATTTTACATATTAAATCATTAAAGGTCTTTTTGATATATACACACTCTGTTTTATATCTCTTATTTTCTTTGGTTTTTGGTTTTATAAAATTTGTATCACTGAGATTATATTTACATAAGATACACAATGAATGATTATTTTATCAATATTATATTTTTTATTATGCACTGTCACAAGGATGGGGTATAAAGAGCACATAAATAATATTATTAATTACCATTACAATGTATATATATATGTTTTGACCTTGCACCTTAAGCAAAGAAAGAAGAGTGCTGTATTACATATTAAAGTATTGTCACAGTGCTTGTTGCTGGGTAGAATATGACTTATTTTATGACTTCACATTTCCTGTTTTTTTTATAAATATAACCAATGATCATGGTTATGCTTGAAGTAATCATATATGGTGGTATACCCCTGATTTCTGTGTGCCTTTTCCTATAAATAAAGGACACTTCCTGAGAAGTTAATGTGCATTGAACTTCTTGTCTTTCCCACTGCAGTGGTTGGGTCTTGCTCCTGCAGTGTAAATCAGGATGTCATTACCTAAGAGCAGCATGTCTGTTAGCCTGCTCCCTAAATTGTCCTAATACTTCCAAAAACCTACTTAGCACACTTCTAATCCCAAAATAATGTTCCTGTATCATCCACATTTTTTACAGTATTGTTATAAATTTTACAATAAATTTCTTTAAATTATCAAACCATAGCTATTGTAATAGAATATTAATGGATAATATGTCAAAAGCAGTAGGGAGAAACAATCTATCTTTGGATACTATTTGTTATAGTTATAGAAAAATAACAAGAGAGATTGTAGAAACAAAGACAGGGATAATAACTTGCATAATACCTACAACAATGATTGAAATAAAAGATTAAAACAAAAACTGTTAAAGCGCTGTCAGAATTTGGTTAATTTTTCTTAGTCTCACTTTTTGCCCTATTCCCTTTTTTTAAAATTGTGACTGGATTCGTGTTAAGGAGAGGTACTGGGCAGGCACCAGGGCAACCACTTCTCTTTGAACTGGCTGGATTCAGGCCTTCAAGGGGGTCCTGTGAACTTGGAGAGGCTAAAGGATAAAATACAGTATATAAAGAACTGATACACACTCACTGAAATATGCAGGCTAAGTTTATACTTTTCAATGCATAATATTTAGTAACTGCATGAGCTGACATTAAGGGCAAAATTGATTAAACTCAGAAAAGCTCATTTTCGCTTTTCCGAGTTTAATAATCGGGTAAACACCCGGAAGTTTCTTGTGGTAAGTATCGCGAGATTTGTTTTGATCTATAACTGCCAAGAGAAAATTTTTCTATTGAATATATCCATGGAAAGGATAGCCATACTTTACATTAGTGTAGTATGGCTACCTTTCCATGGAAATATATTCAATAGAAAAAGTTTCTCTCGGTAGGTATCAATTGAAA
Source organism: Pipa parva (assembly GCA_019650415.1). Taxonomy (NCBI): domain Eukaryota; kingdom Metazoa; phylum Chordata; class Amphibia; order Anura; family Pipidae; genus Pipa; species Pipa parva. The sequence continues at coordinate 4,577 of WMED01004810.1, forward strand.
CAAATCTCTTGATATTTACCATGAGAAACTTCTGGGTGTTCGCCCGATTAATCTCAGAAAAGTCGAAACGGGATAACACTGGAATAGTTTACTTAAACCCATGACATGTCACTCTCGTGAAGTAATCATTTAATGCCTTTTCTAATACCTAAGGTGTACAACTAAAATTTTCATTGCAGTAACAAAGAATTCCTTCTGTGCCTACTCCATAGTCCTATTTGTGCTTGAATGAGAGAGAGTCCCTCTTGATACTCTCTAATAAATATTAGGTAATTTGATTGTACCCTGCCATAAGCCCTCAATTCTCAAGTTTCATTTGGCAAACTCAAATTTGTGCATTCACTCCTGTATGCCTTGAGAAATTGGCACATGATGAATACCCAAACTGTTGTTGCATTTGCCACATAGAGATGCAAAGTGTTGTACAAAAATTAGTAATAATAATGTTCTGAGCTGTGAATGAATTTACAACATCAGAATAAAACAATCTTTGATGAATATGCAATGTTGGAGAAGTGGTGAATTGTTGCAGTTGTGGGAAGCACCACACACTCACACTAACCACACACTTACATACCTAAAGCTCACCTGAAGTGTGATTACAAATCCATATTACTCCTAATAGATGTGCAATGGGAAAATTCTACTTAAATGAAACATGTGATACCTTTTCGAGGGGAACACATTCATATATACACTTTGGTATCTTACATAATCCTTTGGTATTTTACAGTATATACCATATATAAAGTAATAGAGATGTATACTGTTACTTGTCAACATGAGTATTTACAAATTTTCCATTTTATTTGTGTCTCAGTGTCAGTAAAGGTATCTAGAACAGCAGCTGGTTTGCAAAGATGCATTGTTTCCTCCAGCTTGGAGATGAGCCACTTCTATTTTCTGTTTATATGTAGCCTCATCTCAGTAATTGTCTCTTAAATGCTCCTTCCAATGCTGAATTTCTTCTACTGTTGGACAACAAAAAATATTTTTCAGTGTGCACCCAACAAGGCATAAAAATAGTACATAAATTTGATCTGAATAATATGGGGCTGATTGACTAAAGGGTGAATTCACCTGTCAAATTCACCTTAGTGGCAAACTGGCAACCATGGAGGAGATGATCATGGCATTTGGGCATGTTACCCAAGTGCAGCAAAAGGCAAATCTCAAAAAGAGACTTGCAGAATACTTAGTGCAGAAGGTGGAGCAGCACTAAAACCTAAATAAAAAACAAGCAAAAAAACCAAAATTGTCTATGCTGCAGTATGAGCAATTTTTTGAAGCAAAATCAGTTTAGCAGGTAAATCCGCACCTTGACATATGCCCCAAAAAGAGACATAGTGGACCGGCGGTGATATTTTATTTTGTTTGTCACTTTTGTCAAATTCAACCTGTTATCAAATGTTTTTTAATGTCACATATTAATTAAAACCAAACCAGTAATTATGAAGCCCAAACCCAAAGAGGCACATTTTATTGATTTGCCAACATAATTTTTTATTTTTGTCATTTCTTAATTACATTTTTCTCTAAATGATTTTTTTTTCTAAAAATTTTCACTAGTAACATTTATTTTGCCAATGGCAATTTTATTTTTTCTCTGTAGAATCAAAATTTTAACCCTTAAACTTGAAACCTAATTGTAACTGTTTTACTGCATTGCTTGCTATTTTGCAGTGTTTTTATACAGTACAAATAATTTTGATGGACAAATAATTTTCCCTTTCACCAGATCTGCAGTGACAATAGATTTCAGTGAAATGTTAATTTGCTAACAGTGTTTATAAATACCCTTTTTGAAAGCATAGATAAATCTGCCAAAATCAATGTTTCATAAGGTAAAAAGAAAAATGGTCAAATGAATTTTGTTCTTTTATAAATACTTTTAAACACATACTTTTTATGAAATGTCAAAATATAAGTTTAATTGAATGGGTTGAATGCAACCACTGCAGCACTGAAATGAAGACCAAAGTGTCATTACTGCAAGGACTTAGAACAACCCCCCCACCACCACCACCGGCCTTTGCACAATGTGCATGTTTAAGCTGAACTATTTAGTGTGGTTTACTCAGCATTGCACCCAAATACAAATTTGGGGGGAATTTACCATTGAGCGAAGTGAGCTCCGAATCCTTCGGCTCACTTTGCACATGGTGTTATGCACTCGATGATGTCCTGCACGTGGACATCAGTGAGCGCTTTAAAGGGATTCCAGTCTCGGCGAGACTAAAAGAGTTGCTTCGCCAAGACTGGAATCCCCTTAAAGCACTCGCTGATGTCCGCATGCAGGACATCAGCGAGCATATAACACCATGTGCAAAGTGAGCCGAAGGATTCGGAGCTCACTTCGCTCAATGGTGAATTCCCCCCTTTAAAGTGTCTGCATCCAACCAGATAACCTGAGGGATCACACCACCCCCTATTAATTGAAAAACACAAATAGTAGGCATCCAGTATACTCCAAAATAATTTATTTATTGTGCCATCTTCACATATAACAATGTTTCGGGGAAAAACCTCCCTTCATCAGGTGAGGGAAGCCTATTACTCAGCAGTGCACTCATACCTACTTATGTGCTGCTGGAGTTTCTGGTTTCAGTGTGAATTATATTGTTATGTTAGAATTCTACTCCAGACATGTAGTAAGCAGATTAATCTAAACTACTGTATATAAAATGAAAGAGATAAATATCAAATGGTAATAATAATAATAATTGATTATCACTATTTTTACCAAGGTACACTTCTATTTCCAACTTACAACTTTACATACTTTTCCCTTTCATATTCTGATCCACCATTGCTTGTTTTTGCAGGTGTAAGGTAGAGATTAAAGAGGGTTATTCACTAAAGTCCAAATTGTTGCGTACAGGTGCAAATTTGCCAGATAAAGACAGTCGCAATAGGCTGCTACTGTCACAGTTGTGTCTTTATGAAAATATCGTCACAGTTGCGACTTTATTATGGGAAAATTGTTGCAATCCTAACTTTAAAAAAATTGTTTGCAACTTTACAATGGGAAGTTGTCGTGGATTTGCTATGGGAATCCGCTGTTTGCTAATTCGACAGTCAAACTTACACCTTAGTCAATAACCCCCTAAAATTTGTGCACAAGGACTATAGTTTAGTTGAATTTAATTTAGCTGTGTATACTTAAATCATAGGAAGTAATGCAAGACCATGGTGACACATTACTGTCAATGAACACTATTAAGGGGAAATTTATAAAGTATTGGTGACTTCATTTTAGCCTTTTTGATTCAATTCGATTAATTTCAATCAAATTTCTTTTCCTTTTGCTAAAAAAAAATTGCAAATTTAGTAACAAGCAGGGAAAACAAATTTGATTAGAAAAGGTAGATCTTTTGAGGTAAGGTGGCATGTAAAAATCAAATAAAAGGGTCCCTGGTATTGTTTTCCTCCCACCTTCCTCCAGTGCTAGGCAGGGTAGGAGGATCGTGGTTCCTAGGGATTTTTAATTTTTGTTTGCTTATGTGTTATTTGTAATTTTAAGTGATTTTTAATATGAATGTTTTAATTTTTTCTTCCCAGGATGGACCCATGCCCCACTAGTTAAGGGGTGTGGGTCCCACCTTAGGCTCCTCACCCCATGGTTAGGTAGGGGGTGAGGGTCTTAATGGTCCTACTGTAGCAGTAATATAGAAATAATTATATTTAAAGGGGAAGTATAGCCAGATTACATCTTTACATATGCAGTACTATACCTTAGTGAAAAGCATTTCTCCCCAGTAGATATTTCATTTGAAGCAGGATGATTTATTACAAAGCACTGGAAAACTCCTGCACCAGAAAATGTGTGTGTGACATGTAACGGCCAGTTTTCCATGAATGGGTACCATTCCCCGGATATTTTTACCTAATGTGTAATGTAACACCTGCACACAAGTTAGCTTTCCTCTGTAATCTCCTGCATTCCAGGAATGTAAACAATCTTGACTGATAAGACCAAAAGGTCAGCACACTTCTGCTGACCACCAGTAGCAGTCAGGCAGCTTTTTCTTGTTTAGCAGTTATATCACACACGATTCCTCGTGCAGGAGTTTTCCAGTGCTGTGTAATAAATCATCCTGCTTCAGATGAAACAATTTACTGAGGAGAAACACTACTCACTAAGGTATAGTATATATATAAAGATGTAATCAGACTATACTGCATGTTTAATTTAACCTTTGATTGCCAGTAAATGATTTTTAATGGATTTTAATGTAGCTTAGGGTAGTTTGCTGTTAATTGATGTTTAGTATACATTTTTGCAGTTAGTGTATGTTTTAGGAAAATTGATAATTTTTGTATAGTTGTGTTAGATATTGTTTTTTTATGTTAGCGCTGCAGTTTAGCATTGGGCTGAATAGTTTTCGACAGGTCTAGAGAGGTGAATCAGTTTTAGCGATAAGTTTTAACTTAGCTGAGCAGGAAAAGTTTTTTATATATAAATATATTGATTATTTGCCATTCAAATAATATCGCTCAAATAAGGTGTTATTATTCAGTAATGAAATAATATTGCTCAAAATAGGCAATATCTGTAAAAACAGCGATAAAAGTTTCTAACTTGTCGAAATGGTGAAAATTAAGAAAAAGCAGGGGAAAAATGAATATTTCCCCTCTTTTAGACCATTTCTATTTCTATAAATATCCCAATAATATTATTTGAAAGCATATTTACAATTTTGCTGGGTTTTTTTTGTTGTTGATTTGATAAATATGCCCTGTAGTTTTGAAAAATTTAGAATTATGATGCTGTAATGATAATGCTAAACTCCAAAATATTGTATCTATTATTTTTAATTTTGCCTTTTATGTGGTTGTTTTGTGTGTGCATGTGCTTTTCGCTGTGCTAAATAGTTTTCTGCCTTTTCACATTATGTGGTTTTAAAAAGCACCATTCTGTTATATAAATGCATCACTGATAAAGTGTGAAAAGTACAGTATTAATGAATCATTTAGTAAGCTATTATAGTATCCTACCATATAATTTGTTGTATAATCAGAGAACTGGCTTGAGCCTATTTTTATTTGCATTATTACTATATAGTTTTTTTTTTTTCCTCTATTTTCATTTTCAGTTCATATTTATTCTTTTTTTTGCCAATCTGCAGTGTAATTATTTTTGTACATTATTTATCATGGAATACCTTTTTTGAATTATATAAAAATGTATTCAGTGTAATTTATTTCTTACCGTTTCATCTCAGGGTTTTGTTCTACTGTATATTTTCATTCTAGAAATGTTCATATTTTTCTTGCTTATGCATTTGATAACTTGTAAACTCTGCTTCGTTTAACTGATCAAGTAGCTTTTAAATAGAATTTAATAACATTTTCAAAAATATATAGTTAAAAGCATAGCATATTAAAGAAACACTGCACAAAATAGTTTCCATGTAGTTTAAAGCAGCTAATGAGTCTAGTGACTAACTTAGCTGAAGGTTTACTGCTTTTTTTTTATTCAAAGATATAGATACATGTCAAACGTAATAAGAGAAAATAATTTACTGAGCCACCCACAGAATGCATAATCATCCCAGGAGAAAATCTGAATTTATTAGGAGTATGAACAAATCTCATGCTAAATGGCTGTACCATGCATAATATACACTGAACAGGAGAATTAAATACACCTAAATGGCACACACTAGAAAACTGCATATAATGCCAGTGATATTTCTAAATGAATTAAGCTAAACGTAGCTAAATTAAGGATTAAGCTGTCAAATAAACTGTGTATTGCAAAATACATTAGACATAAATATATAAAGTATAATCTGTTTAATTAATTATGTATCTCATAAAAGGAAATAAACAATTTTATCTTGGGTGAAATACATCAAATAAATCATCAGTGATGCTGTGACATAAGGATAGAACCAAGCATCTAACGTAAGGGAGACACTGTATGGTAAAATCTTTATTTAGACTCAGTTAATCAATCTAATAAAGTTAAAGTGCACCTGTCACCTCAAAACACTAATTCTAATGTAGGTTCTACTAATGAAATAAACATTTTTGTAAATATATATGTATTTTTAAAAATGTACCTGGGGCTTAATGATAATTAACATTATGGCTCCTCCAATCAGATCCCTTAAATCACAATCTAGCAAGGATCAAGTTAGGAATAAACCTATTAACATATATTCAATCTTAAATATTAGATATAAATTAAATATAAATTAAAATAGTGACAAATAGCGACTACCACAAATACTTACAGTTAGAAGATCATGAAAAAGTAACAGTGGAAGCAATAAATTACATTCTAAAATAGAATGAATTAGAAAAATGGTGTAATACTCCAGTGTTCATTCAGACCCCTTGGTTGTAAAGCATCTAGTTGTATAATCCAGATTGCCTCTCTTTGTTGAAGTAGTCTATTAACATTACCATCCCTTCTTGGTATATTAACCTCTTCAATAACCATCCATTTTAACTGTGTAACATTATGCCTTTCATTAAATAAATGTTTGGACACAGGACTGTCCTTGCAATTATTTTTGATATTATATTTATTTTCTTTAATTCTAGTTTTAATTATACAGTAAGTTTCACCTATATATTTTACCGCATGTACATTAGGGTGAGGGATTATGGAGATTTTCTGTGTGTATGGAGGATTATAGGGGATTTTCAGTGTCAATGGGACATTATGGGGAATTTTGAGTGTTAATGGGAATTAATGGGGGATTATGGAGAATTTTCAGTGTCAATGGTAGATTTTCTGTGTGAATGGGAGATTATAGGATAAAGCCCCCATAAAATCCCCCATTGACACAGAAAATTCCCCATAATTCTCCATTCACACTGAGAATTCCCCATTAACCTATAAAATCATCCATTGACACAGAAATTCCCCATAATCCCCCATTAACCCAATTCACACAGAAATTCCGCCTTATCCCCCATTAACCCCATTCACATAGAAAATCCCCCGTAATCCCTTATTAACCCCCATTGATATATATATATATATATATATATGTGTGGATATATACTGTATATATATATATATACTCAGACAGTAAATCCATTGATTATAATAAATTACATGTGTAAAGCCTCAGGGCAGTTTCAGCTGTCAGCAGTGGATGATTCATCACTATGCAGTAGAATCTGGCTTCAGGCACTGTAAACCAAATCCTTAGCTTACAATGCTAGTTCACGAGTACTCTTCACTGAGCATGTGTGAGATTTGGAGACAAGAGAGGAGAGTCTGCTTGTTAGTGGGTGTTTCTGTAGTGTTTGAATAGCAGGTCAGGAAAAAAATGGCAGCTTCTATGCTTTCAAATCGGGTCAAGATTCAAGTAGGTGTATTTTCAATATGTATACTTTTTTTGGTTCCTAATTACTTTATTTACATTATAAAGTCACATACTTTATAAAACTATAATAATCCTGAGCTGAAAGGTGCACTTTAATGCCAGAGTATGGATGTATTATGTTCTCGCCTGGTATGATTGAATTACAACATATGTAATTAACACAGGCAGGGGTACCCAATTTTACCAATTTATAACTAACAGAGTCAACAAAAGTGTACCTCTACATTTGTCTTCTTGAAATGTTTTTTTTTTCTAAAACTTTCTTCTAGTTCAATAACTTTTATGATGTGAATATCTACTCTAACTGAAAAACTGGCACTCACATAATGACAACATACAGGCCCAATTATTTGACCCATGCCTCCTTGACTAGCGCAATAGAAAGCTGCTATTACACATTTATCTAAAATGTTGTTTGGTTATTTAGGATGCTAAATAAATGCTTCATCAGTAAGAGTACTAACTAAATCAGCTAACTGCTCAATATTATGTGTATTATTTATTGGTATAGCCAAATTTGATACACTAAGGGATGTGCAAAAGAGACTTTGCATCTGTTATGCATGGGTGAAATTTATTAAAATCAAAAAGCTTTGCATGCCACGTACTAATACCGCCCTTTCTTGTCTTAAACCCTTTTTTCTCTCTGCTCCCCACCTCTGGAATTCTTTACCCTTTTGTCTTCGCCAGAAACATTGCTTCTCCACATTCAAAACCAAATTGAAGTCCTATCTTTCGTAGCACTAGCACTGATACTTATCATTGATTTTTTGTATATATTTTATTTTATCTTTATTCTTTCATGATTAATATCTGTATTTATCTAATGTATTTATTTATCTATTGTATTTATCTATATTGATCTATTTATTTGTATTTATTGACCTATGTCTCAATGCATTCTACAGCTCAAAATATTTTCCCATCGGAAAGTACTCTCATAGAAAACATTGCAAAGTGTGCCCCTGTCTACAGATTATAATTTATCCATAATGAATTAATTTGATGGGGAAACATCTTTACTCATCCTTTATAAATCAGGAAAATTGAAAAGTATGGGGAAATGAAAATTGACAGCGACATGGGGTAAAATCAATCAATATGACCAAAATGGTCTTAGTAATTATGTCCCATTTAAATTGAATGCTGTAAGAGTTAATGAAGTAACATGCCAATGTCACAGGAATCCTTTTGGATCTATTCTCTGAATAAATTAACTTCTAATGGACTTAATATAACCTTAGACCTGGCCGCTTTTTGAAACCGTGGTTTAGAGAATTAGGCTGTCTTCTTTAAAAAAAATTTTGTTGTAACTGATCAACTGTGAGTTTCTAAAACTGATTGGGTTTTTTTAATTAATTTTTTTAATTATTTTTTTATATTTATTTAATTAAATCGAAATTTTATTCAATATTGTCCATATTAGCTATACTTCCCCTTTAATTGTATGATTTGATAGTTATTATTATAATATATCCATGATTTATCTGTGGGTTTTAGAAGTTAATCGGCTAATCATCCCAATCTGGTTTGACTTCCCCTTTAATACGTTTTTCTGATATATTACCATGTTGAATGTTTATGTAATACTTTTAACTTTAATTTTAACTTTATGTTTTTAATTCATTATGACTGTTTCTCCTATATATGTGTTATATATATTTTTGATTAAATGTTGTTTATTAGCGTCCGATATCTGTACAGTTCAGCATTACCTTTTATATAAATGATAATTATAATGATCTTTTAATGCAATTTTTTTTATTTATATGCCATTTGCTTTTTAAATGTTTTTAACATATTTTAATTGATATTCAGTATATAACCATAATATATTTAATCCAGCTGAATAAGCTGTGATTTGATGAGTAATGCTGTATTTGTTACAGCTAGGACTGCTAGCCTGTCACAATGATTGAGGAAGTATTGGGTTAAGCATTTGGAATGCATATGCATTTCAGGTGTAATAGGAAGTGTTGTCGGCTGTTCGTCACTTCCTGCTTTTGAAGGCATACTGCGGCCATTTAATGCCGCACAGTGTGGAGAATACACAGATGCTCCTGCACTCCCATATTTACTCCTGAAGAAGGCGTTTTTGCCGAAACACATAGAGAGGAGACCCCAGCGCCCTTCTGTCCTTGCTGTTTGGACTTACAAGTGCTCTATTCATTGTCTCAGCACGTTTTAACATTGGACTCAGCCTAATGGTGGACTCTGAATGCAATTAACCATTTGTGCCTTTGACCAGGTCAGAGTTCCTGTTGAAGCAATTTCATTTTTGATTACATGCTGATTCTCCATTTAAATCTGGTGAGCCTCCAGGACTCTCATTTGTACTCACATGTGGTTCACTTTTATTTGGTGTATATCACTTTTTTTTCTACACACCCACCTTTGGTTTCATTTGGTCTTTTTCATATTCATCATTATTTGTATGATTCGGCACTTAGATTTGCCTTTTTTGCGTTTTCTTGTTCACAGAAATTTTTCCAATGTCACAGTTACAATCGTATACAAGACATGCTTTTCTGACGGTCATCATTATTTTGAGGCAACTTCCTTAATGTGGTTGAATCAGATGTAATAGAATAAAAGTAAATAATATAATGGTACCAATTTCATAACCTCTTGTTTGTTAAAGGGACACTAACATTTTACGCTTACTGGCATTACAATGCCTAATCAAGCAGAGTATCTAAATAAAGAGAATAGCTTTTCCCCCTTTGACATTTTTTTAACACCCCTTTAGGATTCCAGTCAGTCTAAACCTTTAGTTTAAGTTGAGGTATAAGTTTTGAGTTAATTTCATGTATAAATTGGTGGTTGTTACTAAGTAATTTGAATTACTTACTTGCCCAACCATCCATTGGGTGTTGTTTGAAAGCTGAGACAACTGCAGCTGTAATACCACCCTGCATACTGAGCATTTCTATCCCCATGAAAGAAATGTACCTAGCTGTTTTTATCAGGCTACTTTTTTTGCATACATTTTTTATCTCATATGTATCAGCATTTCAGTGAGTCAATGCCCAATGCAGGTAGTTAGAAGTAACACATGAAACATTGATTGTGTTGTTGACTTGGAACACAATACCAGTGTTATAATGGTTTTGTTTGCTAAAAAAAATGTCATTTCTCAGACTATTATAACTATGCATGTAGCAGATATTGGGGATTGTGGGGAAAAATACATAATACAAAAAACACAGTAATCTCCATCTGATACAATACAGGTGCAATATATACCCACAGCCCAAATGACATCATGAATTAATTCTTAACATAGAACACTCATTTAAATTGCTCATGCATATATATGTGTGTGTGTGTGTGTATGTGTATATATATACAGTTTATATATATATATATATATATATATATATATATATATATATATATATATATATATATATATATATATATATATGTGATTAAATATTTATTTTTACAACAAAGACATAATATTTAAAGAAGCAGAAGGGTTGAACAGTTGAAGAATTCAAATTAAAAATAGATTTATTTCGAAAAGGCAAATCTACAAGTGAAGTACCAGAGAGATAAGATTACAGCCCATTAGGATTGGCATGACAATTATTTAAATACATCACTTTTAAAAATGTTATCTTTGAAGTTAAATGAATGAAATTTATCATCAACACAAATCATGCTTAATTCCAAATCTCAAAACAAACATCATGCAATATTTGCTATATTACAATATCACATTCCTTTTTATTTTAATGAATAGTTAGACTATAGCATAGAATGAAATACGTAACATAAACTTATCCTACTAATTAAAGTGATATTAATTCTGCAGATTTTATCACCAGCACAGTAGGATAATCTTTACAGTATGAGCATGTAGCATGGAATTATCCGTCAAGTTTAGTGGTAATGAGTGATTTGTATTTTGAGTCTGAATACGGTATGGATTCAAAGATATTCTAGCAAGTGAAAGCATGAATCCGACGGTGACTGATCCTTTTAGTAATCTATTTGCCAACAATTAGATTGCAATTATTCCCTGAAAGCCTGCACTGACTGTTCTTTTGCATGATGGTGTTTTCTCCTTTCTCAGTATTGTCAATGGGATGGTTTTCTAAAGCTTAATGTAAATTGTCCAGTATCTCAGGAAATCTCTAAGATATCCTAAGATAAAGTTAAAATCATGAATCTGCAATTTATAGTTCATATTTTATAATCTCAAAAATAACAGTTCTAAATAGTTCTTAAAGTGTGCAGATTACTATACCCAGGGTTACAGTTAGTTTGACAGGAATATATGGGTGATTTAACCCTTTGAATTGATACTGAATGTAGCTGCTATGTTGCAGGAACTACGTACTGTATATGCCACTTTCAGCAAAATTGCCAGTTTAGTGGCAGATATTTTCTGGCATTGGGAAAATACACTGGTGGCAATGGGGGTGCCTCATTCTACATATAGAAACATGCTGATGAAATTTGCATGTTTGATGCTTTAAGATTTGTGCTGCAATAGTTCAATTATTTTATTGGTTACTTACAGTAAGTGGCTTATTCGATGATGTGGACAGCCACATGACCTGATGACATAGCAATCATGCGGTCATCCAATGGCACAGCAATATTGGAAGCTAGCATTGTAATGATGGAGAGGATTGCTACATTGGAAGATTCTGATGAACATGTGATCTGTTGATGAGGTGGTCATCAGACCTCATAACAATATGGGGAGCAAGTTCAATATTGGTGGATATTGGAAGTTGGAAGGAATAAATGGGCCTTTGAAAGAGCAGTGGGCAATCCGATTAGATCACTGCACAAAGAAGTCACATGCAAAATGTATTCAGACTTGCTCAGACCTCCAGGGGGTGATTCTTAAGGGGGAGGGGAAGATACTTAACAATCAGGGTTTTATTCTTCAATGCTGCCTCCTGCTCTCATTATGAAGCCTAACTCTTCTTCTCTTTAAAGCGCTGCAATCCTCTTCACTTCCTGATTCTTGTTCAAGCTCACTTCAATGAGTTTGAACAGGAAGTGAAGTGGGTCACAGAGCTTCACAAAGCAGAAGAGATTGGCTTGATAGTGACAGCAGGAGGCAGCATTAGAGAGTAAAACCCTGACTGGTAAGTATCTACTCCCCTTAAGAATCACCCCTAGATAAAAGAAGCTTTACTTCCCCTTTAAAGGTTCATAATGCAAATACTGAACTTAACTTTGATATCTGTAAACTTTTAGTTACAATGCAAAATAGTATATATTGATAATTCACTTCAACATTTTCTATTGTTATCTAAATTTAATTTTACACCACTAAGCCCCTTTAGACCCTTCAGGCCCCATTTGCTCGCATATGATTGGAATTTGAAATGTGCCTGTTGAATTGGTTGCAGGTACACTGAACACTCTAATAAACATAGTTAAAGTTTACAGTAATAAATTATTCAATATGTTTTACAAAATACAATATTTATAAACAAATTCATTTACAAAAATAAATAACTGTGCATTGACATGTATTTTATACTTTAAATTCAGAGGGATATGCCCAGCAAGGATGATTTCTTTCAATCCTCTTGCTATCTAAGTGCATATTTATTTCTGTTGTGTGTAGAGCCTCTGGTTCTCTAAAAACACTACTGCACATTTGTTAGTTACACTTCCCCCCCACACACACATACCCAATGTATACAGAATATGCTACTCTATATATTTCAGTTACCATGGTCACCACCAATTAAATGTCACAGGGCAGATTAGACTATGGTGCATAAACATTGAATTCTGGAGATCAGCTCTGCATGACACTTTCAGAGAGGCTGATAATTTTGGTAGAAAAAGTGGCAAAGTTATTTTTTATTAGTTTTTATAGAGTGTACACCAGAACTTCAGGGGATGCAAATAAAAATGAAAGAGAGTATATTAAAAGAGAGAGTTAATTTTTGTTATTAAAGATAGTTAAATCTTTTTATAGCACATACACTGTTATTTGGTAGCAAACAAGGGAAAAAATAATTGGCAAAACAAAGCAAATTTTACATTTTTAAAAGAGATGCCCTTGCTATTCTTTAGTTTTTGTTTTCCATTTTTATTTCTGTATTGTTTTCACAGAACTATCCCAGTATTAATTCCAGTTTTTAAATGTTGCTGTATAATCCAGCATGTTACATTCATAGTTACTGTAGCTGAATCCAACCTTTCTCAATATCTCATTGAGATATAAAAACATTTAAAGTGTTGGAATCTGCATTACAGTAAGGATGTGGTCAGACTATGTGACCATGTATATCAACTAAAGGTGAAAGTAAAGGTCTACAAGACTTAAGGAGCATTATTTCATATCTTTCCACTGAATTACCTTTGCGTGTGACTCAGTTTATATATACATACAGCATGCACTGATAAGGAGTCATTATATTCCATTTATTAATATGTGCATGTACTTGCACTGTTTGGAACATTTGGTTTTGCTGTACCATGCTTTTCTCTAGAAAAAAACCCAGCATTTCCTAGTGGCTTGCAATGCCTGTCCCTTACCCTTCCCTGAGTTCCTGAGATTGGAGTGTTTGATCTCAAAGTTTCTCCATTTAATGTTAAGTTTTATTCTCTTTGGCCCTTTACCAGGGAGGATGATAGGTTATTAGTTGAATTTTCTCTTGTTTTAAAGGTGAAAGTCAGGCCCTAGTATGTAAAGGATTGCACTGCTCCCCACCTAGGATATTAGAAAGGCTAGTGTCTTGATTTATCTGTAAATGGCAGTATGTTCCAGTTGGGATCCCAGTGGGTTTTTAAGATCCAGAGGAAGCATTGTGGGTGAGATGCTCTGCAAGCTGAAGCAGACAACTACACTCTGTCAAATATCATTCACTGGTAGCATTTCACCCCCTCTGGGTTTAGAAAAAGTAGGAATTGTAACTTCTAATTTAATATTGTTCCACTGCTTAATGCTGCAAAAAGATCCTTGCATCCATGTATTAATTTACTTTGGTGTACAAGGGATTATGCACGTTTCGTCAAGTGCTAAGTAGAAGACCCTCCCTATAAGTCTAAGCTAGTTTGGGGCTTGTAAATATTATTTATGCTGTAATCCCACAGAGAATCGTGAGAGCTGTACGCAGTCAATAGGACCCATATTAAATAGTGTTGCACATTACTAACACTTCTTTGATAAGGCTATATTAAATCATTTCAAAGTTTAAGTTTAGCTGTCCTGAATGTTCAGTATTCCCACAGCTAATTAAAACAACATTAAACCCTCTGAATTAATATATGTAAATTAACATATATATTGAAGTTTATGCTGTTTTACCCAAAAACTTTCATTTCACAGTTTACCAGCTGTGCTGTTCAGAATGTTCATTGGACCTGCAGCTGAATAAACAAGCTGGATGCAAAATCCAGTCAAATGTGAGTATTCAGACTTTGCAGGGTCAAAGCAGTTGGACTGACTGGTGTAAAATGGGTTTGTAACTGGACTATCAATATAAATCATATTTGATTGTAACAGGGGACCTTATTGAATTACGTCAGAACAGACATGTATGAATTCGCAACTATTCTCTATTTCCCCATGTTTGTTTATTGACCAAAATCTAGAAAGTGGCAAATACATGATCAATTTAGGCATCTACAATATTCGAGAATTTAAGGAGCTCTTTACATTACTCTGCGTGTTCTTATACAGGTAGTTCTACTATTCACTAACCTGCGGAGAGTGTCGAAGGAGCGAATGTGACTAGCTGAACTACTCATAATTCACCTGTTTCCTATTTTAGACTGACAAATTGGGGGGGTTGATGGTAGGAATCCATTATTGCATAAGGCAACTATTGATTCAAAAGTGAGAATGATGACTTTGATTAAATGACAACATGACGTAGGGACAAGGTGACATAGAAATAGATAAATTATTCACAGAACACAGACAGTGGGACAATGTGAGACTGACCACATTGCCTCACTATGCATCTGACAGGTTTCATCATTGACCGCCTGTTCAAGTGTAATTACAGCTTAGTCAATAATGAGAAGTGAATTTGCGACTATTTTTGAGTTGCGACTCGAATTGTAACAAGGTGAATTAATTCTTTAGTCAACAAAAGAGCTAAGAGTTTACAACTATAAAACTTAACTTCAGTCATCATATACCTACTATATATTATGAACCTTGATTAAAATGGAGATTTAAAGTGGATTATTCACTAAGGTGTGAATTTGACTGTCGAATTCTCAAACGGGATTCCCATAGAAAATCCGTGACAATTTCCCCATTGTAAAGTTGCGACAATTTTCCCATAATAAATTTGCAACAATTTTCCCAT
>WMED01004811.1:7438-20230 GCA_019650415.1 Pipa parva
AATTGGATATGTGCTCCAGAATCACAAAATGTTCTTGCTGCGTGTGGGGAGGTGCAGGAGATGTATTTCACTTTCTAAAAAAAAGTGAACGGGTGAGAAAGTTAAAGGGGAAATACCGCTAAGAAGATGAGAGGTTTAAGGATGTTAAGAGTTCACGTACTGCAAGTCACCACCAGCCTGGGCCAAGATTACATTACTTACAATGTACATGACCTGAAGACTTTGCTTCTCTTTAACTGTTTGCAGTTAGATGCATAGAAAGTAATAATCATTCAATATTTAAAACTGCATCCACAAAAGCAAAGCCAATAGCACCATAGCTTTACAGATATCCTTACTAAGAATACAGACTATTCCAGTTGCCACCCCAGGACATGAAATAATCTCCCAGGTAAGTCCATACATCCGTAGGCTCTTCAAGAGTTCCAGTGTTTCCACAGCATGGCATTTTTCACTGGGAGGAGTAAAGCAGATAGGGGTGTGGCCAAATGGGAATAGCATGCACTAAGACCATATATTCTCCTTGGTAGCACCCAGCACTCTAGTATGATACTGTTTATACATGCAAGCAGGAGTTGCCATATTGTCCTAGCTGAAGCTGCAGTAAATTGATTAAAAGCTCACCAGAGGCAACCAACATGGCAGCTCTAACACAGATGTATAAAAGCAAATATCCAAGAAAACGATACAACGATGAATGTACCAATAAAGTCCAAGTCTGCCCAGATACTGTAACTCATATCAAACACCCAGCCAGCTAATGACATGTTTTCTGTCATTAACCAATTGCACCAGAGCAGTAAGTACTAACTGCGAATTGGTTGGTATGGATTACTTGACTTTAATCAATGGAGGGTGCACATTAATTTTACTGGCTACTTTGGATAAATAATAATAAACCCTAATTTAAAGGGAGACTGCATTTTCCATAAAAAAACGATCCTTTAAACCAATTCCAAGTTTCAGACGTCTGAGCGTTAAAACTATAAATCCGTGTAAAGTCCCAGAGAAGTCAGCTGGACATGTTCTGTATGCATGTGTTTTCCCATGTAAGCCAAGAAACTTTCGCACCAATCAAATCCTCTGCTATTTAGAGCCACTTTAAACACACTGGTATTTCAGACCATTTTTGTCTTGGAAAAAGCTGGAATAATTGTTATGCAACACAACAAACCTTCATTTTCAATTCTTACTTGGTCTTTTGCCAAGAACTTCCACAAACCAGAGAAGGTTTAACCATTTACTGAAAAATTCTACAACTGGGATTTGCAGCAGATAAAGAAGGTTTAGAATGGAACTTACTGCATGTGTGTAGCAATTGGCTGCATGTTCATAACAGGTTGGCTTGTATCGACTATTTGCTGGAGCTCTGTGATTCATGAACCTATAGTGGGGAGAGAATGAAGAGAATATATTTGTGAGGTTAAGGTTTGTTGTTATAGAAAGTCTGAAGCTATGAAGAGAATCATGGGATTGTCAGTTTAATCAATTCAATTAGAAATCTGATTTGATAGCACAACCCCAAACACTCCAAGATACATTCAGTAAGAGAGAATTAAAATCAACAATTATGTGCCAATTTAAATATTACTAGTAATTATGATTTGTGTGTTATAGATCTTATTTTTAATTTTACTTGCTTTCAGTTTATTCACTTTCTTACTAAGGTCTCTCCTCTCTGTTTTGCAGCAGTTTGGGAGGGATGAGAGGTACAGAATACTTATCCTTGTCCTAGATTTAGAGACTGAGGGGGTTATTCACTAAAGTCTGAATTGTTGCGTATAGGTGTGAATTTGCCAGCTAAAGACAGTTGCAACAGACTGATACTGTCATAGTTGCGTCTTTATAATGAGAATATTGTCGCAGTTGTGACTTCATTGTTGAAAAATCGTTGCAGTCGTAACTTTAAAAATTGCTGCAGTCGTGGCTTTACAATGGGGACATTTGTCATAATCACGGATTTGCTAAGGGAATCCACTGTTTGAGAATTCGACAGTTGAATTCTTACTTTATTAAATAACCCCCTGAGAGGTTATACCCCAAAATTATACCTAACTCTCAACTAAAGTACAAACATGGGAATTCATCAACAGGGGCAAATTTTACAGAAATCTAGTAACCTATAACCTGTTTCCCCAAAAAGAAGACACCCCTCGAAAATAAGACCTAGTGCATTTTTTTCTAAGCTTAGAAATATAAGGCCTCCCCTGAAAATAAGACCTAGCTGCAGTAAAGTATGAGAAATATACCGTACTGGTACAGTGTTTCCTTGAAAATAAGAGATCCTCTGAAAATAAGATCTAGCGCATCTTTAGGTGCAAAAATAAGACCCTGTCTTATTTTTGGGGAAACATGGTAGCAACCAATCAAAAGTCATCTTATTATTCTTGCTTCCTTATGCCAGAAAATGTCTGCTGATTGGTTGGTATGGGTTACTAGACCTCAGTAAATTGCCCCAGTTGATGAATTAATGTCTCAATGTCTAATGTCTCAATGTTTTCAGTTTGAAGAACTGCTGTTACGATGATCTTTTTTTTTTAAATCTATTATATTATTTTGTTTAGGGTTGTCACTGTAAGCAGACTTTTTCCCTATAACCATTTCCTTTAACTCCAAAGACAACACAGAAATTAGGTATGGTCTGTTTAGCATGAGTAGTCAAGTGGAACGCACTATACACACACAATAGCAAAATAAGGTGTACACCTAGCTACACTGTGATGCCTTGTACCGACAGCAGGAAGAAACAGGCTTTTTATATATTGCAGTACAAATGGAGGAATCTACTGACTGTATCTTTCTAAATCTGGTGTGAAAACATCACAGTGATTGCCCATTTACACTTAGAATGTGTTAGTGCAATGTAATGTCTCCTCGCTAAACTTTATCTCAGCAAACATAAAATTGTAGGTCACACAAAAAATTTAAATTGTTATAGAACCGGAAGTTCCAAATGCTTGTAAATCTCAGAGTAAACGTATAGTTGGTTTTTTGCTTTTACAATTTTCCAAAACCCATGTGCACATACACCCTAAAAAGAGCTTAGATGTAAAGGTTTTTACTGCCAATACACATCTAGCTGCAGATGAGGCATGTAACTGTGTCTCAGCTAATAAACAGGTTATGCATGAGATAGAATTATTGTGATGCATAAGAAGCAGCTAAATCCACAGGCTGGCATGCTAAATAGCAATATCAATGCTTTCAATCAGGCAAAGTGGTTATCCTGCAGATGGCTGAGCTCTTTGTTTCAACACTGTGCCGCCACTGCTTGGACATGGAAACCTGCCTGTTGGTGTTTGCGCCGTGTCTACAGCCCATTAAGTAGGCCACACTGAGCTTATCAAAGGGCTGTGGGGGTGGTTTGAAGCCCACTGCTCTGTGTACTTATTCAATGTAACACAGAGGACACTGTCACTTACCAAAGGGGGACTGTGTCATCCACCCTGTGACTTTAGATAGAAACACCCATTTACTCCCAAACAGGACACTCAGATTTCCACATAACTATTTTTTTGCTGTAGGTAAAATTCAGTCTTTCTAAGGAAGTTTGCCTGTGCGTTAAAGTTGGCTGATTATTGCCTGAGAATTAACGGATATATTTCCACTACAATTAAATGAAATTTGCAGTGGGTAAAAAGGTTTCAGTTGTGCCTGGAATCCTTCTTTGCAATGTGAAACAAAAGCCACAATATAAGCTTTGATAAAGACAATTTGAAGGCAGTGTAAGGAGATTTACGGCTGCATGCCACTGTGTATCTTTCAGTAAGCAGGTATGTACCCTTTTACCCTGTAGTTACACTAAATAAAGGAAGTGCATATACTGTAAATGGGGGAGGAGAAACAACTGTTGTTGCTCATTAATTATATCATGGAACAGGCTGCCGTGGATCGTTTTCTAGATACTTCCCTACAACCTGCCTGGCTTTTATTTTCTTTCTGCTACTCTATACATCATTGTGCACCATATGGGGTACATAGGTGTGCTGCCAACCAAATGTGTATTATTCTATCAATGACTGCAAATGGAGCTTGTATGAAATCATAACCAGACTGCTCTCACTGCCGCCATTGATTAATACAGTCATGTGGTGGGTTGCACAAATGATTGCAACTAAAAAAAAAATTGTCCAAAATTGGCAATGTTCGTTCAGATGTCAGCTTGAATGCTCAGATCTGGTCATCTAGGCTCAGCATTACTTTATCCAGCTGGATCGGGCATTTCCAATAGTTAAAACGAAGCAAGTGAACCAACACAACCCTGGAAAGAAATCTTATACTGAAGCCAAAGGTGTGCACTGAATGGAAGGCATCAAAGCTAATCACTAGACGGCTCATATACATATATCATGTATCAAAGTCAAGTGTATACTAATGATAATCCTTCAGTTGTCACGTCACCAGACCAAGCTGTACCTGTAAATGTTTGTAGTACAGACATTATTTAGGCCTTTGTTTGCCAATATGATGTTAAATACACAGGTCAGAAGTACACCCCAATATTAAGACATTTTTAATGAACTATTTTTAATTTTTGGTTTAACTTATATGGATTTAATCCAGGGCTTGTTTTGTTTTTTTAATTTACAATGACCCATTGCATGCCTTCCTATTCAGGCTATTTCTTAGCCTTCTGTCAGTCAGTCCCATTGGATTAGGAGACTCTAGCAACCGGAGGATTATTAAAATGGCAAACTGTACAGTTTTGGAACAAAGCCATTATAAGATTGGAAAAAAATGCCAAATACCTTAGAAAATTAGATATGGACAGTTTTTAATAATGAGCAGGAAAAAAACCCACCTGTATTATTCCCTGCTTGGCATGGTATATAAAGATTGCTTTCATTAGTGAAATAATCTTTTTTATGGTATATGCAGCCAGTTAAGCTGTATCAAGGACAAGTCCTAATTTGCATCAGGTCATTAAATAAAGGTTTTGTATTTTGGTGGGAAACGCTACTGTGCAGGCAGTTTCCTTGTACAAAGGCATTGTGTTGTATTCTGTACAGTGTACAAAGACCATGCTTGTTTTGCTGTGGGAGAGAAGTAAGCATTGTCTAAAGATGTGAGAGCTCATGGAAACTGCAAGCTGATTATACAGGATTGAATAACCTGAGTTCAGAGAAGTATTAGTAAAACTATAGGATTTGGGATTTTTTCCAAACTATATTATTTAAAATGAAATTTAACCTCCATAACTGTTTTTGGATATTTTATTATTTAAAAGGAGCGCATTTTCCCCAAGTTAGTATTGTCATTTTGTTCTCCAAAATTATTGTTATGCTGCTATTTTCACTCTAGGACAGCAGTGGCAAACCTTTTTGATACTCCATGCCAAAAAGGTGACGTCACTCACCAGTGCCGTCCCCCCTAAGTGCCAGAGCTGGTGAGTGATGTCATCTCGCATGTGTCGGGGAAGAGCGCGCATGCGTTGGGGAGGAGAGCTCCCCTGCTAGCAAGCGCTCCTTCAGTGCAGACCATGGATCTGGCCTGAAAACTGTCGGACAGCCTTTATTGAAGACAGCATTGGTGACAACAGAGAGGGCCCTCTTTGGCACCCGTGCCATAGGTTCGCTATCACTGCTCTAGGAGAAATCATCACCATTACAAACTATCTTTGTACAGAAGCAGACCTAGAGATGACCACCAAACTGCTCATTGGGGGATCAGAAAGAGATGTGAATGGGCCCCACAAAGTAAATTTAGCACACTATATGACAATTCCATAATACAGTAGAAAAGTCAGATAAGCATATGTATTTATACTGAACAGTGTATATTTGCAGGAGCGATTTTTCCCATTATGCTTTGAGTAAAGTCAGGCAAATAGAAGGCAGACAATATGCCTTGTAGTAAAGTGAGGTCGTCTTTACAAGGATCGGTTTAAAGGAAACAATGTCATTATAACTATCTATATTATTGTGTAAAATATCACCTACATTTTAGATACTGGAAATATGTCGACAATAAGATAAAAAGGGCAATGTCACTGTTTGACATGTCTTTTATATTACAATGGTAGACAAATCCTTGCTCATGTTAGCACGACTATCAACGTTGTTGATACAAGGAAACAGGAAAGGAGCAGCTCTGCTGCAACCCTATTACTGGATATAAAGTATATATAATACATCACGTGTATGGCAGCAGCCCGCATTATATGTATTTTATACCCAATAAAAGGGTTTGCAGCAGACTTCACTTTGCTACCAGGCATTTTCCCCTGCCTGCTATTCCTGATAAGGAAACTTAGCTGAAAAGCGTAAAGAAAATGTCATTCCTCTGGACCCGCCCGGTTTATGAATTGTCACTTTAGTACATGATAAATATTTTCTGCATTCACAGTGAAAAGATAAAAATGGAGATATTTACTAATGTAGAAATATTTTTTATCGACATCACTGTTTTCACCCATTTACTGAGCTGTTCTAAGACATTTTTATTGACCAAAAGTGTTTGCCTGCCTTAGGCTGGCATAAACCCATAATTCCCTATGGAGTTGGTGATGCCAATTAGCCACAGTCGAAAAAAAATTTCCCATCAAACAAAAATGTTCATATCGATATTGATCTAAAATGGAAGGTGAACGTAATGGAAAAACTCTGCAAACTGCGCCCCTGTCAACTGATTGACTTTTACCAATAACCTTTTATGTTGACGGGGAAACATTTTTATCCACCCTTTATAAATCAGGGAAATTGACAAGTTCAGGAAAATAGAAACTAGCAGCAAAACATAGTAAAACTAATCAATATGATTAGTAAATAAACGGTCATTGAATATTCGATATCGCAGATAACATTTTTAGCTGGAATAACAAAGCTGGAGAAGTGGCAAATGGTCACAATGAAACTTATTGCTGGGGAAAACTGCAACTGGCACAGTCATCTGGTTCTAACAGTAATATGTTTTTTAGTAGCAGAACCAATTGTACTTTTTGACTAATACTATCTTTTTGAAAGCGGGGATGGGGAGGGTTGGTACACTTTACTGTAAAATGATTCCCAGCTTTATATTCATTGCCCTGCAAAATAAAATTAATTTGCATACATCATTGTGCAACAATTATCCCTGTGGATTTAAAAAAAAAGATATATATACTGTATATGTGTATGTATGTATGTATGTATGTATGTATGTATGTATGTATGTATATACACACACACACGACCTCTAATATAAGCCTTACTGAAGAGCATCAATTTCACATTTCATGAGCAAGTCAAATAAATACAATGCATTGTATTCACGATGGATTGGAAGGCAGACTTATTACTCCAATCACATGCAAGAAAGCAAAATCATACGATCCAAGAACGGAATATGTTACTCTTTCCAAAAGGTCAATATAACTGTATAAATCAATACATTTATTGACTAGAGAAGAACGTCACGATCTTGCGGTCAAAAAAAAAAAAAAAAAAAAAAAAAAAAAAAAAAGTTGCTTTTTCGTTCATGAAGAATGCCTTTGTGCAAGCAATGAGGAAATATCGAGCACACAAAGGCAAATGTTTATATCTGAGCAGAGAGTCAAATCTACAGTCCCATGAAAAGACATGAAACCTAAAGACAAGCTGCGTGGAATTCTAAACAACCACACAAAAAAAAGATCACAGCATCAATCAAAAATCAAGCTAAATTATAACTGTTAGAAAGTGCTAGTTTACTGGCCACATGATAAACAATGTCCTCATTCTCCACCGTTAAATACTAAAAGGAAAAAATGGGAGTTAAGCCCTTTGAATTTAAAGGCAGATTTGTAACAATGGGTTAATGTACCCTTTATTTTTTAACTTGTCTGTTCTAAGCTATTCTTGTTTGACAAAGCAATAATCTGGGAGAGCCCTAGAGACTGGAGGGATTTAATATTATGGGTGGCCACCTTACAGTTTCTCTGGATGTTTTCTTAATAAAATGCCCAGCTTACCCTAATAGCTTCTGGCATTCAGTGAATTATGGGAAAGTCATTGGGATCCTCTTATCTATAGATATTGCAGATGTTCTCATCAGAACATGGACCTTTTGGAATTTCCCCATTTGCACAATAATCAAGCAGAGATCCCAACCTACCGTACTCTGTCTCCCAGCCAACTGTCAAACATCTCTGCTGATAAACAGGTACAATGTTTAAAGGTCCATCTCCACGCTGTCAGCACAAAAATAGATAGTTGCATTAAAAAAATCCAATTGATCTATTATATTGCTGACTTGTCAGAACAATACACATATCTAACAACTAGTTGTGCCAGACTTGAATGGCATATAGAGGGTCAGAAGCTGTTTTTATAACAGGACCATTTCCACAAGAATTTCAGAAATGTCACTTGGGTTGTAATGATAGTTATTTCTATGCTTTTCCTTAAAAAAATTTCATTTTAGAAACTGAACTGAGTTGCTCTCATTGCTGGTCAGAACCATTTTTTATAAACAGAGCATTTTGGGGAATTTCACAAATACATATTATTCAAAGTTCCATAAAAGAAAATGAAACAACAGCCTTTTTTGGCCACCTTAACCTAGAAGGGTGACGGTCAGAGTAGGACTACACAAGCAATATTTTAGCTCAGTAGCTTATACAGGGAAGGAATGTTTTCTGCACCAAATAAACTGAACACGTTGTTCTAGCAAAACAGAGGATTCCCATAGAAAAGCAGCAATGGCTTCAGTAGATCCTCATTGATGGGGGAATTCACGATTGTGCGAAGTGAGCTCCAAATCCTTTGGCTCACTTCGCACAGACTGATATGCGCTCGCTGATGTCCTGCACGCGGACATCAGCGAGCACTTTAAAAGGGATTCCAGTCTTGGCGAGGCAACTCTTTTGGCCTCACCAAGACTGGAATCCCTTTAAAGCGCTTGCTGATGTCCGCGTGCAGGGCATCAGCGAGCGCATATCAGTCTGTGCGAAGCGAGCCGAAGGATTAGGACCTCACTTCGCACAATCGTGAATTCCCCCCTTAGACTGTAAACTCTACTGGGCAGGTACCTCCAACCTCATGTGTCAACCAAAACCTGGCACTAAAAGTGGTGTATCCTTGTGATATTATACTTTTATTGTTTAATACTCATGTCTGTCCTATATTTGTATTGCTGAATTGTACAGTGCTGCGTAAATTTGTGGTGCTTTGTAAATAAAATTATACATACATACAGTAACCACCTCGTGTAGTATGAAATAGTCAGTCAGACAGCCGAAGGCTTGCCATCAACTCACTCCTAATTTGCCCCTTTAACCTGACAAAGTAAAACTGGAAAATACAACACAGTGCGCACTCGTCAAATTCGCTACTGCAACTGACTCTGACACTTGATGAATTGGCAAACTACCTGTGCACGTGCACACAAAGTGCTACGTAACCCTGCTACTGTTGGAAGGGTCCAGATTGGTCTCAAATTTGCCAAATCTTAGTTTGCTGAAAACCCGTATATGGGAAAGCAGTGAATAAATGTGAATTCGGACAGTTACGCATCTGTTTGGACTCTCATGAATAGAAGTCAACAACCAGATTAACCAAGCAGCAGTTTCAAGGAATTACAGAAATAAAAAAAATGAAACATCAACCGCAAACTACATTAAATCATTACTATTTATAATGGATGAAAGGAGTATGACATTTTCTCTTTATGATTCTAAGATGTATACAGGTTTTAGTTATTGTGCCGCTAACCATTAGTTTTACACTACAGACAGAATACAAAACACACAAGTAAAATGAGGAACATCTGCAAACATCTGGCTGTTCATCAAGTTTACGCACAAGCAGGATTTCCTCGCTATTTTATAATGGGAGAATACAGAGAAGAAACTGAAGCCTTAGAAATATGTAAACTGTAAACTGCACATGATGATATATCTAAGACAATTCTTTTTCCTTTTCTCAAATATTTCCTAGGCTAAATATGCTTGTACACAGGCAGTTTCTGTCTGGATTGCTGAGTGGTCACACAAACGGCAATGCATGAAAAGATTGTGCAGTTTAAGTTGCATTAGACAGAGCACACAAAAATGCAGGGATGCCAAGCAATACATATAGACAAGGTAAAAGCAATATAGGCAGCTGGATGTACACCAACTACTGTGTTGCAAGTAAGCAGGTCCAGAACTCCCTATTCATTACTTGAATGCCCCTGGTGGATTGTGATTGGGGTTTGATTCAACCCCCTATTTATAGCCGGATCTTACTAGTTAGATGTAGACTTAGGGTCTAGCCTATGTAATTAGTTTACGAAGCGATTAGCTTCTTGTGAATCAATTGTAGTAAACAGCTAATCAAACTGAGCCTATACCGGTTATCAGTAATAATGTACTGCTTCCAGCCTGTTCCCTTACAGCAGTATCATAAAGACTAAGATGATGTCCTCTGCAGCAAGTGACATTATGAAATTAAAGTTGTCTCAACACTATAGATTTTTTTTATTTTAGCACGCAGTGTGACTAGTGTGTACATCTGCTATACAGTAACTTGGAATACAGATCAAATCCATTTTCTCTGTGACCAACACAGAGGTGAAGGACTTGGTGTCATTTAGACTGACAAGCAGTCGTGTTAATAGCCACAACGGGACAAATGCGCACACATTTAGTCACTGCAACTAAACTTCATTGTGTGTATCTGGTGTTGGTCCTGAAGACCATCTGCCACAGGAATGAAGTTCATCAATCAGTTACCTGAGGCTGACCTGCACAGCATCTGGGGATTCCCACTATTATAGCAACAAGCAGTCGGCATTTCAGTCAGTGCTATTCACCTTCTCCCACAAAAACACTTCTTTTCTGTATTTAGGATTTGACATGAATCAATAAATAGAAGGTGCATATGTCACACTTAATCATGTATTGCTCCACTAATGCTTCCAGTTTAGGGTTTCATTCATGAAAGTCAATTTGTGTCACTTTGGTTTTACTCCAACGGTCACAAATTTGCTACTCCTTATTCACTAAGCACAGGATTCCCTAAGCAAAGAAGCCAACAAGGTAGGATGCAATTTCTTGCGCAGTGCGGCGTAGTCAGTCGAACAGCAGTAAGTGATGCAGATTCCACCAGTAAAGCACAGTGATGTCATCCTGACAATGTCCCTTTAACTGTGTCAAGTAATTGATACATCCCTTTCTATGTCACCCTATCGCTAGTTCATGTTCTATGGAACGCACATTTAGCTTTAACCTTAAACCTGTCTTACCACACAAATTCGGAAACATGATCACCCAAACTACAAGTTAGAAAAAAAAAAATGTAATGGCATTGTGTATATAAAATAAACAATGTACACTTACAGAAATGAGAAATATTGCATTATTTGCCAGGGGTAAAAGCACAACTGTTTTTTTTTTTTTTAATGCTATGTATAGAGTAGGAGAAAAGAGAAGCTGGTATTTATTAGCGGGTTGGCATCAAATAAAGATTTTAAATCTATAGGACAGAGTCTCGCCAACAACAAAACTGTGAAATTAGCAAGCGCTATACAAGTAGGAAAACTGAAGCGCATTAAATGGAATTCACCCTGAGGAACAGTACAGTGACAGCTTTGCCACAAGTCAGTCGCTGAAAAATTGCTAATGTTCCTGGGAGGTCACATGAGAGACAGAATATATATACACAATAGTTTATATACCGCTTATTGGATCCCAAAGGCATAAAGGATCAGTAACACCAAAAAAAAAAAAAAAAAATCTAGATTCTTATTTGGACTAACATGACAGTTATTCAAATACAGCATCTGTAAAAATGTTAGCTTAATACATGAATTGTATTACTTTCTGTCTGCTATTTTCTTTACTGATAGCAGCCGTGTTATTAAATAGACCTCACCCAATCCCATATACAGAAAGTGTGCTGCCCCAACATCCTCTTTCCACATACTGTGCATTGTCTCTAAAAACACCCTTCTCCCATGCTAACCCCAGTTGTCACTTCCTGTGAGCCTAGCGGAGAACCTGCTATAGCACTCACAGCATTTAGAACAGAGGAGAGCCAGGACAGGGGAAAAGAGGGGGTGATCTTTAGCACATTGCCCCCCTCCAGCAACATATACTACCTATCCCAGTCTTGGCACAGCTTAGCAGGGAGCTGGCCTGAACTAAAGAAAATTCACTCTGTGCCTGCTCTTAAGAGGGTGTTTTGGGGTACTTTGTGACGGTATATTTAATTCGGGTAGTTTCTCTGAATGATCATTGGCACGGGACCTTTAAACTGTGGGCTATCATGCAGCAGATCGGGACGTCTGCTACTATGTTTCTATATCGGTTAGAAATGTTTTAACACTATACTTCTCCTTTAAGGGCGCATTGATGATGTTTTCTCTGTGAACCAAGAGAAACATGAAATGAGGGAGTCTACAAATGTCATTTTCTTCTCTAAGAATTTAAGGGTAATAAAAAACAAAATCATTTCCAAACTGATTACAAGGAGAAGGCCCTGCAGTAATTTCCAAGTCAGGCGCACAAACCATTTCATTTGGGACATTCATGCCGATCATGCTCATTATAAGGAAAAAATACAGTTTGTTTTTTGTTTTGTTTTTTAAAGGGAGAAAATGTCATTCCTTTTCCAGGAAACCCTGAACAAACATCAACAGCCTCTTATCACATTATATTAACTATTTTTAAATCTAACACAGAACTGGTTGTTTTACTACCAAACTTAGCTATACGTGCATTTGAAAAGTTTTCTGGTTGTAAATAAATGCTATTTTTATTTCAGCTGCCCTAAGTGTTAATACTAAGATAATGTTAAAATCTTTGAAGAAAATCCGGCACTCCCAACTGTTAAGAGAATTCTTTTATTGTAACTC
>WMED01004812.1:0-20229 GCA_019650415.1 Pipa parva
TAGTGCTTCAAAAGGTAGGATTTCAGTTTGGCTTTAAAAGTGTGGAGGGAATCTTCCTGGCAAAGATAAAGGGGTATAGAATTCCAGATGTGACTTTTAATAGGGTGTGTTGCCTTTGACTTTCTTTAGAGTCATAGTTGATATATCTATTCTGAATAATATTCATCTATATGATGCCTGGAATAAAAAAAGTAAATATAATAAATAAGAATGGAACTTTATAAGCTTGTCCCCAACATGTTAAAACAAGCTTGAAAGAGTTGTGTAACTAATGCATAATTTTAGTTTTTAAATGTTTTTTTTTTATTAAAGCTGATTTTATAGTTCATGAACTTTCTTTGGTAAAAATGGCAAATATTTTGACCTTCATTATGTTCTGTTTGTTGTTGCCCAGATGCTTCAGAAAGATGCTGGTTCTTCGCATCAAATGGGTTACATGGCCTAGGCCAGCCAGAGATTGTAATTCTGTTGACCTGTTTAGAAAATGAAGAGTTTCTTCCAAGGGACATTTTAAAACTTTATGTCACCGTTTACAAAGATGCTCAGAAAGGTATATGGAATGATTATTTTCATAATCAATTGCTTAAATCGTGCATAAGTATTTCATATTCTGCTTTAGTCATCTTTAATTGTGTCCTGAAATGTTGGTGTAACAAAAACTGTTGCATTTCTTATCGTTTGCCTGTACCATTGGAAACTTTATTTTGTCACTTTAAACATTTTATATGCAGTAGCACAATCCCCAATAAACCTTACATTGCTGGCCTTTTTGTTCTGTCATTGGGATAGGTGACCTGCATTTATAAGTGCATGCCACTTCTTTCACAGCTTCCCTTAAAATGGTGTTGCATTTGAAATTGTGAGTACGGCAATAATTTCTTTGTACCTTTTGGTTAGAAACTGTTGAAATGTAACATTGTAATCGTGGCTTTCCTCAAGATAAGCTGATAGCCCAAACACTCTAAATGTTTCACTGCATTTGTTTAAAATTAAAATGTATAACCTAAAAAATAAATGACATTTCCCGTCCAGTTCTTTAACTGAGAACACTAAGGTATCATGCAACAGTGGTTTATATGAATACCAGTAACCCATATTTACTAGAGATTAAAGGGATGGTATGGACATTGCTGCTGAGAAAGCTTAACATTTAGGTCAGTTGGTGACATGTAGCTAAGGAGATTGGAAAGCTGCAGTCTTTTCATTTTTGCTAAAGGTCCCACAGGACAAAAAAGCTGCAATGTTTAGAAGAAGCCTGTGACCTACTGACCTAGGGATACTTTCAGTGTATAAAGTGGTCCATGTTTCTAATCTTTTTATATCCTTTTGTGACCCTCTGTCATCCAGCCACTTCTAAACAAAATGTTTGGAGCAACCACTTTGGTCATTGAGTTTTGCATGTTTCATATTTTTAGTCTAGTAGTAGCATTCAGAAGGAACATGCTACAGTCCTCTCTCTGGTCTGGACAAAAAACACTTTTGTGTGTCTGAGCTTGCACTATATGCCTATTGCCCATCCTTATATTAGTAGGCGACCTTTTTAGAAGAAGAAAATCCCCCCACATATTTAACTTGTTACGTGACATCCTCTGCAGTATATCATGGCACTTAATACATGCCTGTTTTTACCTTCAGTGGCATAGCTCTGTGTCTGGAACATGTTGCTAATTTGCTAATTTTTGCTGGTTCTCAGCTATTTAACATGCAGCTATTTGGCCTTGCTGGCAGATGGCATGGCTTTTCCTGGAGAATTGTGTCTGCACTGCAGACATGACATATTTCCTCATTATATAGTTCTAAACAAACATGTGATTACAGCATCGTCCTTGACATGTTTAATATGCAGAGTTAGGGATTCCAACAGTGAAATATTAAATAGTCTTGCAGCACATGCCTTGATGTACAACAGATGGGATGTTATATCATCCTTTCATTAGGAAGGTTGATTATTATTACAGTAAATACATTGCAACTATTTTATTCTCAAAGTAGAACAGTATGAGAAGCCAAAATACCATGCAAACGCACCAGCTTCACTTTAAAGCAAGCTACTATAACAAAATACTTTGCCTTTGATTATATTATAATAACTTTGGTTATAATTGTCTATATAATTGTCTATATAAAAAGAACAAAAACGAAATGGTTCATGTCATTCACATTTAAACTTTTGCCTTCTAATTAGTTTTTTGTTTAATAGGAAAATTTATAGGCAATCTGGAAAATATTACTTTTACCGAAAGCTTTCTTGGTAGCAAGGATCATGGTGGATTCCTGTTCTTTACACCTACTTTCCAGGATCTCTCTGACCTTCCTTTACCCAATAATCCTTATTTGTTTGGGATTCTTATCCAAAAAATGGAGGTACCTTGGGCAAAAGTTTTCCCTGTTCGACTCATGCTAAGATTAGGATCAGAACATGCAGGTGAGTGGAGTGTTTTATTGCTTGATGTATTCCATGTTATTAAGGACCAGGTTGTTAACCATTCAGTTTAAAAATATTATTGACCAAAAAATGTTCAGTTTTGGAATAATCCATTTCTAACATGTAAATAAACATCCATCAATTTTTGTAACTAAAGAAATGCATGTTTTATGAAATTACAGCCTTTGCACGGTTATTTGATCACCGAGGCTTTGCTAATAAGCTCATCAAATGTTTCTTTAAATCACTGTCACCTGTAACATGCTATGGGGCTGATACTTTCTATTCTAGGGATAGATCTGTCTAAAGTGAAATAGGACTGCTGTGTCAGTGAAGAAATAGCAGTCAATGCAAGTGCAAAAAATACAAATTATCTACTGTGTCTATATATTTGTATAACATAAAGTAATGAAATAACCAAAATGTATTATACATAGCAGTCCACTGACTAGGAAGCCTTTACAACAAACCAGCATAAAAGGTCGGAAGTGCAGCCAACATCCATACAGTTATAAATTAGTTGTTCATCCAAAAAAAGCTCTACGTTATAGCATAAGTACCCTTTCATATCTTCTTGTAGACAGATGTCTGATACAGGGCCTGTAATGGAATATCAGCACCAGAAAATAGTTTTTCTTGGTGCCTTAAAACAATGCATACAATTTAGTAAATTAGATTGGAATGCTGAAAAAAAAATTTTTTTTTTAAATTGTATATTTTTTTACTATTCCAAGGACAACAAACTTTGGAATTGATTAAACACTTTTAAAATTTGGTTACCCACACACCAATGTACTGAAATCTTCCCTCCATTTATTTTATCGAGTACAGTTATTTAGCATCAATGTTTTAGAGAGCCACGTCCTTGCTGAAATTTATTCAGGCCTTGCCAGCCAGCCAGCCAGTGCTGAAAGTGTCATCCTAACTAACTTTTTAGCCTATCAGATAAAAGGGCGTTTTTCCTTGCCTAGGTCCTCTGCATCTCAGAGTGCAGCTGTATGGTTTATTAGCCATAAAGTATATCAAGGCGCCCTTTTGCCAGGAAGGAAGTAGGAGGAGTCTTCTAAGCATTCTGAGACAAATTCACTTACATTGCTAAAATAAATTAATGTAAGAAAATTCGGTACAACAGGAATTTTTTTTTCCTTCAGTAACTACCTTACTTGGACATAGTGTTATAGATTCCAAGTGTTTTTAGTATACAACCTGTTTATTCTAAATGCATTATTAAACTTTTAACATTTTAGGTTTAGGATCTCTGAGTTGTTACTTTACTATTTATTATGTCTTTCCAAACTGCATTCATTGTTTGGGAATTTTCAGATTTACTGGTTTATGGAAGAATAATTTAGTAATTCCAAAGTAACAACTTTGTCCTTGAGCAATAAATTGGTTCATGCTGTATTAATCTGTGACTCACAGCATGTGTTATGTTATTTATACAAAAGCTGTATGAAATTTGCATGAGAGAATAAAATGGAATATTGTTGAAACTGTAAAATCATCAACTACAGCAGTCTGGATTTTCGTGTAATACAATCCAAGAAACTTTAATTTGATAATACATTAATTATTGTTCATGTGTAATTTTGTACTGCAGTTTAGAAAAATACTTGTTTAAGTTATTCCAGATGTGTACTTTTTTTTTTTTTTAGTGTATCCATGTCCTGTGACAAGCCGAAGACTTCGAAAGGCATTATTTGGAGAAATAGGACACACGATAATTAATTTACTATCAGTAAGTACTATATATACTTGTTTTCCTGCTCCTAAACCTTCTTATAACATATATAATATACTGTATGTATATATATATATATAATTTAGCTTGATTTCTGTCTAGTATATAGAAGACTCTTAAAATCCTTGCAAGATATGTTCTCCCAGAAGTGTTTTTTTATAGCTTCCCCTAAAGCAGTGGTGGCGAACAATTTTGCAACAGAGTACCGAAAAGTGACGTCACTCACCAGAGCCTTCCCCCATAGTGCAGGCGATGACGAGTGATGTCATCGCGCCTGCATAGGAGGAGGAGCTCTGCTGCATCTATTCTGTTGGCGAGTGAGTGCTCCTTCCGTTCGGGTCCGCAGCGTGCACAGAAGGACCTCTTGCTCGCTGGGGGAGGGGATCAAGCAATGCAGCAGTGGCAAAGGCACGCATGCCTACAGAGATCTCTGCGTGCCCGCTGGCATGCGTACCATAGGTACCATCCCTGCCCTAAAGGAACAAGCTTGTTTTCAATCAATCAAATGATGTGGAAATTGATTGAGAAGTGGATCAGTCACAGATGTTAATTCTGTTTTGTAATAGAAAGGAAAAGTGAAAGAAATTGATCAGCAACTGGGAAATTTACACAAATTATCAGGCTGGACCTATCCTTTAGCATCTAGCTGATTTTCTTTACCTTGAAATCTGGTGAAGAAAATGCTGGTTTTCATTAATATGTTATTTATTACTGTATCGACCACTGTTATTGGGCTTTTACTTGAAAGATAAAAGTTGTCGTTTCCATTTTGTACTTTTAGTAACCAGTTTCTAAACTCCTAAAATATCTAGCACTTGACAACTTAAAACCTTGTTTGTCCAGGCACTGAATATTTGGAAAATGAATTTTCTTCTCTTCCAACTTTTCCAGGACCTTCGAAATTACCAGTACACCATACCACATATAGAGGGTTTGTTAATTCACATGCAAGTGGGGAAGACCTGCATAAACATCCCATCAAAGAGACATAATGAAGTAAGTAAAAACGAACTTGAAATTACAATTGAAATTTTAGTAGCAAAAAAAAAAAAAAAATCTGTATAGCTAATTGAGGACATCAGCGAGCGCATATCAGTCAGTGCGAAGTGAGGTGAAGACTCCGCACCTCACTTCAGACTATCATGAATTCCCCCCTAAATGTAGCTAATGTGTGTGACTGGGTCAAGTATGTGGTTATCAGCATACCCTGTACATTGACCCCAATGAGTGTCCTTATTTTGGGGACCTAATGATAAGATCTGAAAATAAAAAAATATCAGCCAGATTTAGTTACAGCATCTGTACCCACATGTTTCAATGTTCTGGGCAATTGCCCATTAAATAGAATGCCCAGATCTGTCCTATCTATGCCCACTGTATGGGACCTGTTTATGATCTTACCTCCTTAATTGAGATACTTTTAGATATGTTAAGCAAAGTGTTTATTAGACTAATCAGTCAAAAACATATTTAACTAATGAACTAAATTTAAAAAAAAAGTAATGGAAATCCTACCAAGATACATTTATTCATTTTAGCACATGCTAAAAAAATAAAATACAGGAACAATTAGTTTTCTACAAAGGACCAGGTTGGTTAAGAATGTCATATTATAAGGGAATAGTGAAGCGTTTAAGGGCTCTCCTAGTCTTAGAGGTTGCCAGTACAATTAAGATCACAGCTATGAGGTGCATGACTAGAATTGTCATCCCTTGATAACTTCCTTATCCTGCCCACTACCCTGCTCAGGAAAGAGAGAAAGTGAAGGACCACATATTTGCCTTACGCATGTGTAATTTTACTTTTTTGGCTAAATGCTTATGACCATTAAACTCATCAGGTCCTCTGGAGTGAGACATGAGGTTTTTTTTTCTCTTGTTTTGAAAAAGAGTGAGAGATCCAGCATTCCTGTAGCAGTATATTCTAGTTTATTTCACTGGTCCCTAACTCAGCTGGGCAAAGCAGGCTATGAGTGCTGACAAATTCCTTTGTTTGTCTTTGAAAGTAATCTAAATATGTGAACTCGTATTAAAAATCAAGCATTGCTTGAAAGGTTTCAGGGGGTTATTCACTAAAGTCCGAATTGTTGCGTATAGGTACGAATTCGCCAGATAAAGACAGTCGCAATAGGCTGCTACTGTCACAGTTGCGTCTTTATAATGAGAATATTGTTGCAGTTGCGACTTTAATATGGGAAAATTGTCACAATCTTAACTTAAAAAATTGTCGCGACTTTACAATGGGAAATTTGTCGCGGATTTGCTATGGGAATCCACTGTTTGAGAGTTCGAAAGTCGAATTCGCACCTTAGTGAATAACCCCCTGAGTCTCCCATTTATGAAATCATCTGTCTTACAAATTAAAAAAAAGTTTAATGCATTATCAAAGATAACATTTATTTTTCTTTAAAGATACTTAAAGTCATTCATTCTTCCAATGAACATGTAATAAGCATTGCTGCTAGCTTTAGTCTGGAAGCAGACTCCCATTTGGTTTGTGTCCAGAATAGTGATGGAATCTACCAAACACAAGCAATCACTGATAATGGGAAAACAAGAGAAGGTTTGTTTTCAGTATTACTGGGTTTTTTTTTTTCCATGTTAATATAAACTATGGTATAATAATATTTGAAATTTGCTATACATTGATGGGGGAATAATTAAGTCCAGGTAAACGGAACCAGTGAGATGAGATTGTTCTGATTGTAAAGTTATTTAGAAGTGTATTATAGATTCATAATCATTAACAGTCTCTTGTAATAGGCATGTTACTTAGAATGAAAGACCAGTTCAAAGGGTAGCTAAAGTGTAGCCTGTCTACGTAAGTTTCTGTGTGAAATACCTAGACGTACTTAACACTCATCCTGCTTCTCTGACCTGAGACTTTTTTAATAGGTTTTAATATTTTCATTATTGTCCTGACACTGCCGCTTCTTTGATTTTAGCAGGGCTGTAGGCATGCAAAGAACTAATATAAAATGATAAAACATAGTCACACTTTTTCATTTAACTGATTTTTATTCTAGTTACTGGGGCAAGTTTTGTTGTATTCAATGGGGCGCTGAAGACCTCATCAGGATTTCTTGCAAAGTCCAGTATTGTGGAAGGTATGTGTATATGTGTTTTTGATTGTTTTTGAGGGAGTCTGGGTGGCTTGCTGAAGGTCATATTGAGAATTGTATGTATGTTTGTCTATATTGCTATTTTCATTGTCTGCATTGTGTTCATTTTACCCACCTACTGGCTTAGATTTAGATGTTACCCCTACAGTAAAATATATGGATTTTAGAAGATGCCAATAACCTTTTAAAGGTAGCAAATATTAAAGAAATCCTTGTATTACTGTTGGGTGATTAAAAAAAAAGTTCCTTCCAGTTTATGAATGGTGTTTGGGGACAAAGCAAGCACATGTTACATGGTCTCAGCACAAACATAAATGTTTTGATCAGATGATTTGAAACTGCATATATATATATATATATATATATATATATATATATATATATATATATATATATATACAGTATAGCTCCCTTTCTATCTACGTATGCAAAAAATATTTTTAGATCAAAATATGACGTGCTCTTGCATGGAATCAACTATATTGTTGAATTAAAGGATAAATAACATTCATACATGCAGTGTGTAGATATTTAATTCTAAATTATAGTGGAAATGTTTGGGAAGTATAGTGCAATCATCAAATAGCATATATGTATTTTATTAATAAAATGGTACAAAAGTAAATTAAAGGCGAATATGATTATTGCCAGTGTATTCCTCTGTCCCTATGTTTCAACTGTTCTTGCATTTTGTTTATTAGATGGGCTTATGGTACAGATTACACAAGACATGATGGAAGCTCTTAGGCAATCTCTAAGAGACAAGAAGGACTTTCGAATTGCATGTGGAAAAATTGACTCTGCAGACTTGACTGAAGAGGTTACCATTTGTTGGGTGGACACTGAAGAAAGCCAAAACAAGGGGTATTAATTGTATTTTATTATTTACAGTTATTCTTCATTGTATGATTGAAAAATAGCCTTCATAATGGCCTTTATAGTGACACAGACTTGCTATTTCAGTGCATTTACCCAATCCATCTTTTTGTAGAATTACAAGCCCAGTTGATGGACAGTCAATGGATGGAATTCCAAGTGAAAGAATTCATCAGGAAACTGATTTTGAGGCCAACGACAGTATTGTAAAATGTACAGAGGTATGCAGCATATGTATCGTTGGAGTTTTTCTTGAAGCATTAGACATTTTGGGCACCAGGCAGGGTGTGTGGCCTTTGCTTCTTGAGCAATTTGACTGCTAAGAGCAGTCCCTTCATCCCTGTTTAAACAAATGTAGATGAACATGTCCTGTAATTGCCACCTATTGTGAAAAACAGAAAAATACTCAAAGGTGTTAAAAAGATAAGTATAGAGTATTTTGAAGTCATAAAGGAGTTCCCTGACTACATGTAAAAGTCATGCAATTCCATTTGCATTTTTGCAGTGGTAGTTTATGAATTATCATTTTTAAAATATTGTTTTGTATGTGAACTTAGAAGAAATGCAGACAAACTACACACTATTTTGGGGAAAGCAGAAAAAAATTACTTAGCAAAGTTTTGAGCCAACTCCTTTCTCCTGTTTGGAAATCCAGAATGATCTTGATCTTGACAATCATAATTTTACTACCCAGTCCTCATACCACCTTCTCTTCTTCACTGCTGTTGTACACATGTGAGAAAATAGGATAGACCAGTTAACAATGTCACAATTGCTAAGATCACCTGGATTACCAAGCAGGAGGAAGAATGCAATCCAATATAGTGTTAGGTAAGTATTTCTGCTTACCCCTAGCTCCCACAGCACCATGCAGGAACTAGCAAGGTAATATCTAATATTCTTATAAATAAAAACATACACACATTTTCTCTCCTTTATTGTGTATCTGAGTGGGCAGCTGTGCAGATGATAGACAGCTGGGTTACTTTTTGTGATCTCCAGAGCAGTCTGGTAGCGCATTTCACAGCTGGATAGCAGCTGTATTGCAAATTAGCCCAGTTAGTTACATATTAGCTGCAGTGCTTTAAATTACAGATATTTATTTAATTATAGTATTTATTAATCTGTAAATGATGTTGACATTACATTTATGTAATACTGTATTTCTTGTTAACAGATTTCAGATCTCTCGCAGTGCTTGTTAAATATGCTTTCCTGTACCTTACCCCTGAGCCCCATGCTACATACACCTTACTTTTTATTGTACTCTTGCTGTTCTGTTGTTTTGTCCCCATCCATTTGGATATCCTTTCTTCTGATCCCCCAATATCATTACATCCCCATTGCTTTCCCCCTCCTGTCCTTGTGCATGACTACTCAGAGCTTGGCAACTATACCTAATTTAAGGAGGGTGAATACAAGGGAGATGAATGATATCCCTGGTATCGCAGTTTAATGAATTCAAGGGAGAGGTATAATAGCAGAGGGAGGTAAAGAGACAAATCTTATAAGCAAGGTGTTCTAAAATCAGAATGCACAATTTATTAGATTAGCAATTACTGCGAATTAAAGCATTGTGGAAATCTGAATAAAGACAGACAATGTAAAGAATGTAAATAGTATTAAATGTATCCATCTAACAGTGTGTATCTCAATGCTTTAGGTGTTCTTTCTATTAAGGGACCATGAGCCAAACAGTTCAATGGCTTACACTCAGTTTGCTAAGGAAATAGCCACTGCCTGTGGAGCTGCTCTTTGTCAACATATCAAAACCTTAAAAAACGCTGGAATGAATAAGATTGGTCTGAGAGTTTCAATGGACATTGACATGGTACTTTTTATTATTGTTACTTGGTAGGAATCAACATTCATTTTAAATAGAAGATTATGGTTGGATTAGTTAATTGCAAAAAGAGGCACGTATGGCAACAAGAAATATAATATTGTTATAACAGGGAATTCTTTAAATCCCGTACTGCTTTACAGAGTTACATTGCTTTGTCCAGCTTTGAAATGCTCTGGCTGGGCATATTTTAACTTTAATTTGTCTGGTCATGTGATTTGTATTGTGCATACAGTCAAAGTCTTATAGACTAATTCTTGTTTTACCTCTAGCATATAATACCTCTGCTATTAATACATGGAAGTCTGTAGTGTTGGACACAGTTATATTTATTCTGTTTCTGCAATAATTGCTTAAGTTTTTTTTGTTGTAAATTTTACATTTTGTAAATTATTTTGTGATCTGTGCTCTTCCTTTATTTTGTGTCCTCAGGTTGAGTATCGTGCAGGATCAGCAGGTCAGCTTCTTCCTCAAGTTTATTTAAATGAACTGGACTGTGCTCTTATTCCAGTCATCCACAACAGAACTTCAGACACAAGTATCTTGCCCCTGGTGATGGAGCTGATCTTTTTCTTAATCGAAAGCCTAAATTAAGTGAAGTCTGAGAATGTTAATTATTGCTTGTCAGAAAGAATGGTCCTTTTGATATTTCATTTCATCTTATATTTTAACTTTTGGAGGAATGTATCCTCATGAATTGGGCAAGTTAATAGTTTTGGGCAGCAGTGTTGTATTCAGCTTTGTTTAAGTAATGCAATTATAGTAACAATTTGATAGTTATTTCTTAAACTTTATTTTGTTGTCCATTTTGTAATGTCCAGTCTTTTCTTATGTGTCTGTTTCTGTAATAATGCAAGGTAACACTTCAAATAAGTGCCTACTAACCAGCTTAACTTGTAACATCCAGTGCAGCTGACACACGATACACTATGACTTCATCAGGGCACTGCCTGCATTCTTCCTGCTAGCAAGAAAGTGGAAATCTACTAGAGAAAAACAGATAAACGTGAAAACGATCTATACTGAAAATAAGCAATATTCCAAGATTTTTAAATAAGGACTTTTTGAAACATTTATTTGTCAATGTATTGTTCAAGTGTATTTAAAGTAAGTTATCCAGAGTATAAAAAGAACATGTCCTTGGTCAGATTTATGAGTTTTATACATTCACATACTAAGGCAAAATTTAAAGACTGAAAAGTAAAATAGCTATTTTGTTTTCTTTTTACATGAAATTAATTACTTTATTGTGGATTTTGCATTTCTCCATGGGGTGGCAGTATAGTATCAATGTAGAAAGCAAAAAACAAAAGGTGTCCAATTATATACACTTGCTACCAAGTGCTCTCTGATATTTTATTTATTTGTAACTGCAGTCAAAGTATGGACCACCTGGGCTTACTCATAGGATCTTATATAAGGGTAAATAACCAAACCCTATTCAATTTATCATGGAGGATTTGAGAATACTGGCACAGTGAATGTCTGTTCGAAGCAGAACTGGCATTGCAACATGGTGATTTTTGGAAGGCTCCTTATTACTGATTTTTCTATGGTGGGTATATTTTTTATTTTCCACTGCATGTTGCTGTGTAGGCCTCTGTATGTATCTTCTTGACAGCTGAGATGTGTCCATGTAGGGTAGGCTGTAAAATCCACAGTAGGTTTGTTTTTTTTTTTAACTGCTGCTTCATTTGCCATAAATGGTGACTAACTGGGGAGTGGTCAGTGTCCTAAGCCTGATATTACTCTCTTGCACTATTACATCATTCCTCCAGTACCCAGGAAGCTGTTTGGTAAAGTGATGTAAACATGCTCCAGTACTTTTGTCCATGGCAACTTTTCAGACATTATAATTTTTTTTTTTTTTTACCATGTTACTAAAGGTCCCTCAGGAGTGTCAGATAACAGCCCTGCTGTGGTTTAAGTGGTGGTTACGTTGAGGACTTTCTATATGCTTGGCTAGGTGGGTTGTGTTCTTGTAAATCTTGTAAAGAGCAGAATCTGCTCTAATACCTATACCATGATTAAATAAATTCCTAGAAAAAAATTTATTTCAAACATTTTCTCAACTATTGAATTTGCTAGTGTAAACTGCAAAAAAAAAAAAAACCTTTAAGACCATACTCACATTTAAGATGGTAACATATTTTCTCTCTGATTCTTATTTTGCCTTGTATTAAAGTGTAGCAGGATGGTTTGGAGGCTATGGAACATTTAGGGGGTAATTCATCAACCAGCGAAGTGAGCTGCGATGCGTTCGGCTCACTTCGCTAATAGTAGTATGCGCATGCTGATGTCCTGTACGCAGACATCAGCATGCGCATTAAAGGGATTCCCATCTCGGCGAGGCAACTCTTTTGTTCTCGCCGAGACGGGAATCCCTTTAATGCGCATGCTGATGTCCGCGTACAGGACATCAGCATGCGCATACTACTATTAGCGAAGTGAGCCGAACGCATCGTAGCTCACTTCGCTGCTTGATGAATTACCCCTTTATAGACTTAAGAATACAGGTTTTTAAAGACAATGCAAACTGAAATGATATTGGTATACTATACTTCTGTTATACCCCTGCTTCATTTCCCTTTCATTTTCCATATGGAATTTGCTACACCAAGTTCCTGTCTGAAATACAAATGCACAAGGAAGGATGTGTTTTTTCCAACATTTCTGTGTGTATGAGGAAAGACATTGTTCTCCCTAGAAAGTATATGGTTTGAATTGGTGTACCTGATTCTTGTTTTTCTGCCTGTTGATTAACCACTACTCTTGTTATGGTTATATTCTATGTTGTAGTTCAACTCAGCTCGTAGACAACCTCAGGATAAGTTGTAAGTTTCACATACTTTGTTTAGCTGTACAAAAAGTAGTCTGTGCTGTGTGGAATGCACCTGTTCTCTGTTATTTTGTAGTCTAGAGCTGTCTCATCTTCTAACAACTGTAAATATGTGCTGTAAATATTTGTCAGTCTTAAAATGTAATTGTACAGTATTTAGTGTGAATGAATCTCTTTAAAATCTGTATCTGAAGCCAAAGGGTTAATTTTAATAACTTTATATGCAAAAGATATATATATTTAGGTATAGCACTACTGTATAGATTAGAGGTCATTTTGTATTTATAACTGTTGATTGATCTAGAAATTATCATCTATTTTTCTATTGGAATAAACTCATAATTGGCAGATTTTTTTTCATTTCTCTTTACTGCATCATATTGCAGCTGTTAAAGGTTTTTATGTTTGTTGAGGTTTCCCCTTGGGACTGGTAATTAAACAACCAGTAACACCCCAAAAAATCAAGTTTGAATTGGTATGACAGTTATTTAAATAAAACACTTGTAAATATGGGATCTTTGAAGTTGAATTCATAAATTGTATTGCCTTTTGTCTGTTTTTATATTTACTGATAAGCAGCTACCTGGATGTTGTTAAGCAGAACTCACCAGTACCATTGTTTCTGTGGTGCTTTAAATGGTACTTTTTCATATTGGGGAAGCCAGAATTAAAGCTAAATATTATTTATAGACACAATTTAGAATTTTTGGAAGAGCAAAGTGAATATACAGGATCTATAATTGCAATTGAAGCGTTTTCATTTTTCTGGCATTATTTTCTTTTAAGAGGAAGTGGAGGGGTTTCTGGATGTGGGAAGTAGCGTTTTAACAGCTAAAATAAAGTTGGGCAAAATTAGAATGTGTGTGAACAAGTGGGCCTATTTCTACCTGCCTTCAGACTCCAGGCTATCCTTCTCTTTAATAAAACTGTGCAAACTTCAACATACTTTGACGCTGCTTTTCATGAATGCAGGCAAACCTCACCTAAAAGGATAGAACATTTATTGGCCATAATTCCAAAACCACACTTTACAGTACAGCCTGACCTGTTTAGCCAACACATAAAGGTTTTTCTTCTCTGGTCATTGTTTTACTACGAAATTATGTAATCTGTTGACTGTGCAAGAAAAAAAGGCTTGATCTTCAGCAACATAAGGCAGCAGTGGGGTGTAGTACCTTTTAATGGCATTTTGAAAGAAATTTCTGGCCAAGCACATAATTATCAGTCAGAGTGATTCCCATAGGCCTCACATCTATGCAGCGGTTAACAGCACAAAACAAAAATATTTTTATACTACAATTTAGGGCCAGAATTAACACGCTTCTCATTTAATTCCCCAAAGCAATTTGAAAATTTAAAAATCAGTTGAAATGTTTGCTGCAAATTCCTTCCAGTCTTCCTGCTTTGGTTTAGGCATAGATGTTGGCACAACTCTTCTGCGCTGTATGGTTATGGTAGCTATTCCCAGCAGCGCTCATAGTGAAGATGTACAAAGCTGTTACCAGTTTCTTTTTATCTAGGACCAAAAGTTAAAAAAAAAAGTTTGTAAAGTGTCAGGTGGAAATGTAAAGATAATATTGATGTAAATGTTGCTATACATAATTTCACACTGTGCTTTAGTAAATAAAATTAATTATACTTTGTGCAATTAAAAACACTTACTTGTAGTAAATATAGGAATAGTTCCAAGCCCAATTTCAGGTGATTAAGAAGAAATTATAATATTCACTAATATGCATGCAATTGCTGCAATACACATAAATGCTACAAAAATGTATCTAGGCAACATTGCTACACCAACGAATACTATAGTGCAGTGTTTCCCAAATGCCGGGTCGCGACCCGGTACCGGGCCACCAAAATGCAATGCCGGGTCACGAGCGCCGCTCATGAATATTCATGAGCGGTGCCATGCGCGAAGGTAAGAGACTTCGCGCATGCGCACGGCACCACTCATGAATATTCATGAGCGGCGCTCTTGTTGCCCGGTTATTTTTGTGCTTATGCTTCGTGCCGGGTCACGAAGGATAAGCACAAAAATAACCGGGCCACAAACAAACCAACTTTGGGAAACACTGCTATAGTGTATCTCTATGCTAGAATCCAATGCAATGATAGATGAACAGGAGTAAACAAGGTCTAAATATCACTGGGCCCAGAGACGTCACAAAACACAAATATTTTCCATTTATTTACAGAATATAGGTTAGACCAGGGGTCAGCAAACTTTGCACAGGAGGGGAGCCATTTTGACCCTTCCTACATTGGGGACAATTTTTTACGAAGTAGGAGGAGCGCACGTTCCTGATCCCATGACCTTCTGTCAGAAGAAGTGTCTGAGGTCATGGGCGGGGCGAGGTAGCTGAACTCGGAGCCATAGCAAGGCAGCTGAAGAGCCATAGTTTGCCTACCACTTGGTTAGACTACAATCCTACATGTAGAAAAAGGAAGAGATATACTGTATATGGGGCTAATTCATCAAAGTGATGAATTCTCATCACTTCGGGTCACCACTGCAACATTTGTGCTCCAGCCATATGCAGTTATGTGAAGGCTATATAATCAATTATTGTGGTTGCTTTAGCAGGTAAATGATAACATTATTAGTGCTGGATTGAAATGTTGCAGCCCACCAGGAAACAAGAGATCAGGGGTTAATTAATTGACAGGCTTTCTTTTTGTATTTTCATTCCTGCCTTCAGTACCTATGATTTTTTGATGTCTTCCTTATTTTTTTGTCTCCAAACCCCTTTCTGCTGTACACTTAATGCCTTGATACCATAAGAAACTTCCTTATGCCTAGGCTCACTTGATGGACCAATCCAACACTGATCCTGCACAGATAGGGAAATTGTATTATAGAGTAGCATGGAACATGCACATGTTCATAACCCAAGGCAATATTAAACTGCATTTACTCTTCCCTAATCATCTTGATCAAATAAATCAAATCCAATCTTTAGAAAGGAGATTGCACTGCTAATTTGCAGGTTATTAGCAATTCATATTTGCAATTAAGTGGTCATTAATCCTCTAGAGGTTTTGCCCACATTTGCCACTGTCAGAGAAGAGGTTTTATGTTATGAATAAAGATCAGGATCTTATGCCCTTATCAAGGCAGTGTTTCATCAGCTTTGCTTATACAATTGTGACTACACAAGTCTCTGGGGAATAACCTGTCACGCTGAGTTTTTCAGATCTCTGATTAACTTAAAATAGTAGAGAAACTGAAGAATGTATTGTGAGCCAAATAAATGCTTTCTCAAATGGAAATATAACAACACTAAAACAAAATTC
Organism: Pipa parva; assembly: GCA_019650415.1. NCBI lineage: Eukaryota > Metazoa > Chordata > Amphibia > Anura > Pipidae > Pipa > Pipa parva. The sequence continues at coordinate 16,143 of WMED01004812.1, forward strand.
TAATAACACTAATTCTGAAACTGGAAACAATACAACTTCTATATATTTACATAAGCAGTTGTTCCATATAGTATACAGCACAGCGCAAAAATACTATTACCGTAAGGGGAAGGTTTAAAAAAGAAAATATTTATTATGATAGAGCCGGTGCAGTGTATGTATTCAAAATATTCTATTGTATGTCAGTTTATAATAAATAAATTTGGACATTTACAATTAACTCTGAAGAATATACCCCTTACTATATACAAGTTTTCTCCTTGCACTCTATATTTTGCTTATCCAACATGCATGCACAACAGTGGAAATCCTGTATGCATATACATATGTTGAATTGCTGTCTCTCTATGACCTGTTTACACATTGCTCCAAGTTGATTTGTTAATTATGCCAAGCTTCACAGCCACTAATGTAATCTGTATAACAAAAACAAGTATGCCAAAACACAAATTTAGGGAACAGCCACTGAGAAAGGTAATTGCAGCATATATTCATCATCAAGAGAAAATTGTGCACAGATAACGTATCTTAATGCAATAGTTACAAATCCCAGGTTCATTCCTACTGTCCTACTGACTAATCCACTCTAGTCAAGACGTGTCAACTGAAGCATTTGCTTCTTCGATATGGGAACTCTCTTTTTAGTAAATCAGGTGGCTATCCTGAATGATGAGATCTCAGTTCAACAGTCAAATTCTCACTTTAATGAATAAACCCCCAGCCGGTGTTGTGCAGCTTCTCTATAATGCTTTAATCTTTCAATCAGTCTGTCTTGCTTTTGGTTTTGTACTTTACTGGGATGTTTACCTGTGTTCACCAATCTTTCACTTTTTCGATTTATACTGTATTTATTCTCATTGTACTAACTGGCAGCATCTCCAGTGTCAAGTAGCTGATCATTTTTGTTTTTAAAGTAAAATATAAATGTCTAGGAATACATTTTGTTCTTCCGCGTGTTGTGAATAATGTACTAGTTTGCAGTGTAAAATGTTAGCATTTTGGCCTTGTTTAGCTGAAGTATGTGGTAGTCATTGTTAGACTATTCCAAGGATTAGTACGTGTTATGTTTTACTACACATCCAAATATCATGTAGTTTGTCACAAATTCAGGTTTCTGGAATCTACAACCATCTGTTTACATGGCCAATGGACTCCTACCTCCAGCAAAAGGATTTTAAAAATGCAGGAAGTTGTATTTCAGCAATAGCTTTGTAGCTTTTCTGAATCACACACTGCTTGGCATGATTGTAAAACTAGATGTACAAAAATCTAATTTATTCAGTTAAAAAACTTGTATAAACTTTGTGACTGATTCAAAAATCCATTGACTTTGCAATTTTTACAGGTCTACCTGTTTATTTCCTACAGATTTGTAAACTGCTTAATCAATTGTACAGTAAAAACATCTTATTTTATACCTGGTGTTTTTTTTTTTTGTTTTTTTTTAATTTTGTTTGAATTTGTATAGTAGTATTTTATCTAATACATTAAACAGCATTTTCTTCAAACAATAAGTTGTATTAAAGGGCACCTGTTGTCTGGTAATGAAACACCAAAAATGGAAATAAAACATTCCTGTAATAGGTCTTCATTAAAAAATATGTACCCATGTGATACAATCACTAGCGCAATGAAGCACTTCTCTTTTTGTTTCCAAACCTTCTGATCTAACTAGATGACTTCATATGCAAATTTAAAGGAGTAGGTCAATCCAGTACCAAACCACCTTGATGGTTACTGCCGATGTCAAATTTGCAGTTGGCTGGTCTTGAATAATCCCTACTATGTACATTTTCAGCATGTGCAGCAAGGTGATCAGTTTTCTGTAAGTCTCCTGAGGTTATGCTTAACAACCTTTATATTACAAAAACATGAACCTAATCTTCCATGACTCTGTATCCTAAGAGAAGTGAATAGATTCTGTTGTTGCTCTGATTTGATTTTTTTTTCATGTGTTTATCTGAATTTTCTACAGTTATTAATGCATATTTGGTCTAAAGGCACATGGGTGATTAAAATCACTGTGGCAATCAAAGTAGAGTAACAGAAATACCTGGCTGGAATATTTTCTAACTTTTTCTGACATAAAAATGCTACTGCCCTTTTCTAAATTTAGTGAAATACACAGGAACAGGAAGTAAAGATCTCAGTGATTGTCAAGAGCAGAAGAAACTGGCTTCTTATAGAGAGCAGGAGACAGAGCTGGGGATTAAAACTCCTTCATTAAGAATCACCCCTAGAAAGAACAAGCCTTTAGTTTCCCTTTAAACCTCTGCAATTCTTGAAACATGGTAACACAGAATGTACAGTAAAGGGATCTTCTGTATGGCTCCAATATTGTGAGTAACAAATAACATGGAATCGTGGAAATTACCATTCCAAGTAATTTAGAGCATATTACTACAACCTGGAATGAATGTAATTTCTGTGAAAGAATGGCACCAGCATAAGTTGAAACTCAGTAGGGAAAAGCTGATTTAGTGAATAAACTTACTGAATGGGAAAACAGGTTTTGTGATGTAAATATTTCTTATAGGATATGAAACCTCACCTTGGATTGACATACCCTTTTGTATGGTCACAAAACTCTATGATGACTTCTTATATCCCTATAAATTACCAAAAGTCATTCATTATCATCTATATAATTTACAAGTGAATGCAATATTATGTTTAGCAATACTAGTTTATTTTAGCTAATGCTCTATAACAGAGGTCTGCTACCTTTTCGGCTGACAGAGCCATATGGTGCGGCTCTGCTCAGCTCTTTTGAATCCAGAGCCGGTGACATCAGCGACTCCGGATTGGCTAGCAACCAGGAAGTGTGGTGATGTCAGCGCCTCCGGATTGGCTAGCAACTCAGAAGCATGGTGAGTTCAACGGCTCCGGATTGCTAGCCAAATCGCTGAGAGAATTTTGTCTCTACACCGCTTACCAGCGATTATCCAACAGACTGTAATGAACGGTGGTTGCATGTGAGCACCACTCGTTACAGTCAAAGAGCCAGATGTAGCCATCAAAAGAGCTGCATCTGGCTCGAGCCATAGGTTGCAGACCCCTGCTCTATAACAAGTCTCACCAAGATGACAAGGCTTTATTTTAACTAGAAAAAAAAACAATTCCTTCCTCACTAAAGTGTATATATAACTGGTTTTAGAGGAAGTACAAGTGAACATTAGAGAAACAATTACCTGTTTGCTAATTTTTAACTGCTATATTTTAGCTTATAATAAATAAATATCTTATGAGAAATAATGCATCACCTACTGTAAAATACTATTTGGTATCATCTCATAGTTTTATGACCCACATAAATCATTTTTTCTCATGCTGATTTGGTGAAAGGCTTTAAGGCCAGATTGAAGTGCATTGCAATAGTCCAGGTGGGATAAGAAGAGAGCATGTGAGAGTATTAGAAGTTACCTGAGAGAAAGAGAAGTTTCTTAGCAATGATACCAATGTGCTTAAAGAAGGAGTTAAAACTCACCCCCAAGACAAAGTGCGTATGTAACAGGATTGCATCATCAACTCAAATGGAAAAGGTGGTGAACTGTATGGGGATTATGGAAGTGGAGTTTCTGCATTGTATGGGGACTATTGGAGAAAAACTGTTGCACTGTGAGGAGACTATAGGAGAGGAACTGCTCAACTGTGTTTGTACTATGTGAGAGGAACTGCTGGACTGTGTGGGGACTATGGCAGAGTGCTGTTGCAATGTATGGGGGCAGTTGCTGCACAGTGTGGGGACTATGAGAGGAACTGTTGCACTTTTTGGGGATTATGGGCAAGGAACTGCTGCAGTGTGTGAGGACTATGGGAGAGGAATTGCTGCATTGTGTGGGGACTATAGGAGATGAACTGCTGGACTATGTGGGGACTATGGGGATGAACTGCTGGACTGTGTGGGGACTATGGGAGATGAACTGCTGGACTGTGTGGTGGACTATGGTACAGGAGCTGTTGCAGTGTGTGGGAGACTATGGGAGAGGAACTGTTGCACTGTATGGGGACTATGGGAGAGGAATTGCTGCAGTGTGTGGGGGACTATGGGAGAGGAGCTGTTGCAGTGTGTGGGGACTATGGGAGA
>WMED01004813.1:0-20227 GCA_019650415.1 Pipa parva
TCAGAAATTTACTTCGGGCGGACTAAATCCGCCCTTAGTAAATTTCGCCCAGAGTGTCAATGTTCCTTAATTACATTCAGTTAATGAATGTTAGCTGATAGGTGCTAGTTTTTGGGGTTATCTTGAATTGTGCTTGGGATAATCAAGATACAGTATTAGTTTTGCTTGCATTTAATATGGTTTTGACTTTTTGCTTCTGTGAATGGGGGGTGAGGAGGGGAAAGAAAAGAAGAGAAGAAAAAAAAAGGAAAGGGGGAGGGGATGTAAGAGAGAAGGTGCTTTGCTTCAAGGTGGGTGTTTGTTACTTTTTATCTTCTCAATGTGTTGAGAATTTCGGCTCTTGGGAGCCAGGTAATTTCAGTTTCATATGAGTTATCTGTGAGATGGCCTCTGATCTTTTCCAACGTATATATCCAGTTCACTTTGGTTACTAGCGCTTTCCTGCCGGGTAAGGTGGGATTGTTCCATGATGCAGCTAATAGCATTTTTTGCTACTGTTATGATGTGGGAGGCTAGTCTGTGCTCATTTTTTGAGTGTATGTTTGGTATTTGGAGGCCAAGGAGTAGAGTTTGGGGATTTTTATTTATTCTGATCTTAAGAACATTGTTCAGAGTTTCTGTAATCATTTCCCAGTATTGTTGAACTATTCTGCAGGACCACCATGTGTGTAGGAATCTACCTTGTTGGTTGCAGCCCTGAAAACAGCTAGATACTGCTCTGTTTTTAGGGTGTGTGCCATTCGTGTTGGTGTGTAATACCACCTGTAAATAACATTGTAAGCTCTTTAGTTGTGGCACATATTAATGTTTTGTATGCCTTATCCCAGATCTTAACCCACATTTTGTCTGTGACAATTCTAGTTTTGCAATATGTAAGAGAGATTATTAATAATATGTAATTAGTACCTGGCATTCCTTTAAGCTGTTCTGGACTGATGTCTGATCACCAATACTTTCCAGTTTCTGCAACTTATTTTCTTGCCTCTCAAACCAGTTTTTCAAGCTTTGAACACTATTTCCATAATCTGTCCATGATTCCAACAAACCCTCTAACATCTGTATCTGCACAGACATAACAAAGAAAAATGAAAGTCGATGCATTTTTCAATGTAACTAATACATAATATACTGTATGTGTTAACTTTGTAATAACTAACATAGAACACACTGATCAGCTGTAATCACAATAATACACAGACATATTATAAAAAGATAACATTAGCTCTAAATTGTCTTAAGGAATTAAAAAAAGAATCAAAATGCTTGTGGAAAACAATATAACATATGATGATTTTTCATTTTAACACTACTGCTGTTGATATGAGAAAAAGGCTGAAAATGAAAGTACACCAGTCTTCTTACTAGTACCTAATACAGGTTATACATCAGCATCAGGAGTAAAGTCTGTACATAGTCAAAGGCATCACTCTTTTACCTTTTCTGCAATTAACCCTTGAAGGATTTGCCAGCGCCTGTTCATAGCTCCCAGTTTCTCTGCAAAGTCAGTTTTGTCATTTCTCTTACTTTCTACATCTTGGCTACTAATCTGTAGCACTGACTGATTAACAAAGTCCACAGTGAGCTGCTTGCAATTCACATCAATCTTAAAACCCTGTAATTGTATAATAAATACATTAATATTAACAATTTTTTGACATGAGGACCAAATATACATTGTGCATTTTCTCTCTACATATACTGTCTTCTTCATATATGTATAAGATTTATTTATTTTCTGTTTCTTAGCTTAAGCCGCAAATTTTGTACTGTGTACATTGTATTTCACAAAGGATAGCCAATGCCAGCATTGATTATAGTACTGACCTGCCCCACCAAAGATGACTATTTAAATTGCACAATATACAGCAGATACTGGTCAGCCAATTAGTCATTTTAGATCAAATTGTCAATAAGTGTGATTCTGAAAACAATTTCAATTAACTAACAAAATGGCACTAAACCTAAACTGAAAGTATAAAATGAAATTAGTATTGGCTGAGGATTGCTGTAAGGCAAAAGAATAGCAATGTGCCTCAAAACCCACTTCTCGATTAATTCAACTGTTTGACCAGATTGTGCATGGCCAAATGTAACCAAAAGATAATTGGCATGATGGAATGTTGATTGCTTAAGTTTACTGGTATATACATACTGCACTCTTTCAATAATATTATGTCTCACCCCTACTGAAACTACAGTTGTGTTGTCTTTTTATAATTTATTTATTTATTGCATTAGGTAACAGGGACCTTAAAGGAGAACTATAGTCAGATTACATCTTTACATATGCAGTACTATACCATAGTGAGAAGGGCTTCTCCCCAGCAGATGTTTTCTGAAGCAGGGTGATTTATTATAGAGCACTGATAAACTCCCGCACTAGGAAATGTGTGTGATATAATTGCTAAACACGAGAAGAAAAAGCTGCCTGACTGCTAATGTTAAGCAGTGTGCTGACCTTTTGACCTCATCAGACATGCTTTGTTTACATTCCTGAAATGCAGGAGATTAGAGTCTGGGACTCAGGAAAGCTAACTTGTGCAGAGGCTTTACATTATGCATTAGGCAAAAACGTCCGGCGGACGGTACCTTTTCATTGAAAACAGGCCGGTACACGTCACACATACATTACCTGGCGCGGGAGTTTTCTAGAGCTGTTTCATTTGAAGCAAGATAGTTTATAACACATCTACTAGGGAGAAAGGCTTCTCACTAAGGTATGTTACTGTATATATAAAGATGTAATCTGACTATAGTTCCCCTTTTAAGTGGAGGCCCTAACAAGGCTTGCTCCTGCCCACTTACAGTTGTGGATGTAGCTCAGTACACACATACTTTGGATTTCCTTTTGTAATTAAGAATAAAAAATATTCTTTATATGTCTACACAAAGGATCTCTTATCCCACATTTTACTCTTGAAACCACAACTTAATATTGTTAATGTGTTTGTTATTATAAGAATTATGCAATTTTCTCCCCATGCATGTCGGCAACCCTTCTGACAATATGAAATGTGAGCATAAAAACAGTAAGGTAAAAACTTCTTGCAATACACATATTTACAGATTTAATCAAAGTATTTGACATGTTGGCCTTTGTCATTTGTACACAATGCAATGAGATATCCCAATGTTTTAACAGTAGTTTCTCTATAGTAATGCCTGAACATTCTGTAGTAAATAGATAGGGGTCTGAGATGGGTATTATACTGGGTACTTTAGTGTATATTGCACTTGAATACCCAATAAACAGTTGCAGCATATCTGCGTTGGATGGATTCCTTCTTTTTCATTGTTTTGTGGCCTGAACATTCTCTTGAGTTATCTAAGCTCATTATGTTGGAATTTTGCTTTGGTCTATATCCACATAAAAAGTAAAAATAGAAAACAGGGGTATGGCCATCTTATACTTGAGAAGGTATAAGAAGTACCTTATACTTGAGAAGGTATTCCTGGATAGCCTCACACCCCACTACATTACGGATATTCTCTTCATCTTCCTTAATCACATGTTCCATCAATAAAATCCAAGTCATGACTTCAGTTATGGCATGACGTGAAGGCAGCTTGTCCATCTGCAACTATTATAAGTAAAACAAAATGTCAGCACTGCTCATGGGTTGCTTCTTCTCTACAGTAGATAAGAACAGTATTATCATACCATATTACAGTTGCAGTGTGAACTTACCTGATGCAGTTTCTCTTGTACTACTGGAATGTGAATAAGAAGCTCAGTCCACTGTGTATCTATTTTTGTAAGTTCAGAACGCAGTGATGCTGTATCTGCTTTTTTCAGGCGAAGTAACTGGTTTCCAGTGCTCAGGACTGATGATTTTAGAGTTGATTTGGCATCAACCTCCTTAGAAAACTCCTATCAATAACATACATAGGAACAAAACATAGATGTTGAGTTTGCAAATAAACGTAGAAAACAAAGTCTCCATGTACTTTAAAAAATATTGTTAATACTGTGAAAACTAACCTGTTCCATATCCTACTCAAGAAAAAGTCCTTTGTACTAAATATACATTATATTTACATACCAAAAAAGCATAAAGATGGTCTCGAACTGTCTCTAATTCTTGAGGGACCGTTACAGATTGCTGGGTCCAGAATTCTAGTCGATCAATTGCAGACCGCAACCAGTTAACAAGTTCAAAAGATTCAGTCTTGTATCTACAATTATAAGTCAAAATAAAACACCAAAATCACATTGTGCTAAAAAAACTAAGCACTTTTGTTTGAATAAAAATATTATTTCTGATTAAATAATATCAATAAAAATAATATCACATTATAATCTAATAATGTTAAAATTATATAAATTGTTCTATCATCAAAGTATTCCTTAACCAGTATATTGCCTCTTGTTATGTTCTAATATGGCTCTAAGCCACTGTGTTTTATTATCACATTATAAAAATGTATATAGTTTTGATTTACATGTTGACATTCACAGTCAAAATATTTCAACAACGGATATATAATTATACATAAAACTATTGCAGTACTACAGTGATGGTATGTACTAAACCATTTACAGCCACATTTAATTTGTATCCAAGGCTAACTGAGAACTCGGGGAAGTAGCCACTGCTTATATTTTGGGGTAGGCACTGAACACAATGTGATAGCAATGTGGTACACTTAACTTAATAACAATAAACAAGTAGGGCGGCAGTGGTTCTTGCTTCAAAACAGATACACATATTTATTAAACAGTAACAGGTTAGAGGCAAAGTAAAGAATAGAAGTTTCAGCATCTATTGAAATCAGATATTCATATAGAACATATAGTGAAAGACAACACACAATTGAATATAGTTGTATAGTTATCCCCAGTGGATCAGAACAATGTGAGCACTAGAAGGGTTCTGGGTGGCCCCAATTGCTCGATGTATGTATATGTATGTATATTTTTATTTATAAAGTGCCACAAGGTTACGCAGCGCTGTACAATCCAGTAATTATACAGACAAGGGTAAAGTGCGGAACAAAGAACAAGTGAAGTAAAATACAAGCATATAATCAAGAAAATACATCACTGTAAGTGCCAGATCATAACTGAAACAAGAGAATAGAGGTCCATGCCACATAGAGCTTACAATCTAAGTAGGAGGAAGACTTACATAAACATATAGGATGGACCTTTTCAGGATCTCCTTCTTCTGTGAGGAAAATCTCTGGTCCCTAATCTTACCACTGTGAACCCTAAGCTATGTATCCACTCTATTGGCTGAGATACACAAGGACCTTAGGCCCACTACAATCCTGGTGGAATATTTGGCTACCCAGGTAGATAGCCTAGCCTGCTTGCTCTCACTCCCTAAGGTGAGCTAGACCTGGGAACTATTCAGAGATAAAGTTCCATTAAGCTCCTCCACCAGGAGGGTGGAGGTGTTGCTACTGCAACACCATGAGGTCAAAGACCCAGGGTCTACCCACTGCACAAGCTTATATTAGCTAGGTGGGACCTAATTCACTTACATCACAACTAAATAGGTTATAACATTGCCTGTTGGAAATAACATTATAATAAGTGCCATAATATCACAAAAAGGAGCTCCAAGCACACTAACTGGAGTCTCTTGAAATATGTATTAGTAGAATGGTGAACTTTGAATATTACAAATATGTAAAAGTTCACCAGGGCAACACCATTAAACATATACACACCAATTTAATAAGCTCATCACCTGTCACACCTAATTACAAAATAGGATTTATAACATGTAACTACATTTCGAACCATAGCAGGTTAAATACTACTTTGTTCTTTTTTTCCCCAAACCTTTAAATACAAACTTCTCACAAATCTATATTTGGTGTAACTGAGTAGCCAAAACAATTTTCAATATAGTAATATAGTAAAAATAGTTAATTGAATACATGTTAACTACCTAAATAATAATAATATGCAATATATGGAGACACCTGAATAAATATAAAATGATGGTTGTGTGGCATGTTTCTAAAGGGAAGGGGGCAAAACTGTGTGGTGGCGGGTGTTCAACAGCCATTTTGAAAGCCAAATACAATATGGCTCAACCACTGTTTTCCATTTATTCAGATGCCTCCATACCTTTGGACTACCCTGTATAGTGAACACATTAAGGAATAGGTTTACTGTGAAAATCAGTAGCATTTACTAATTTGCAGGAAATGTTTTTACAGTTTTTATCAAAGCAGCTTGTTTACTAGAAACTGAGAATGGTTGGATGTTGGAGATTTCAACTACAGTTAAAGGTAATCAGAACTAATACAAATACAACTAAAGTCGTAAAACTGCTTCAACATTAATTATACTCTCTTAAATATTGTGAAAGTGATTAAGAATAAATACATGTTTTTATCTACCTGGTCCAAAGTTTCAGTATAATCTCCAGTCTTTGGAGTTCCTTGGAGACCCGGTTAGTGTTATTCCACCAATGCTCTCCCAAATGGCTCAGGAGACCTTCCAGATCTGGGCAACTCACAGACAATAAAAGTCTTTTTCCATCCTCTAAAATCTGGTCAAGTCTTGGTTGGCACTTTGTTAAGCTTGACTTTAAGCACTGATAGTAATTTAAATAGAAAAAAAAATATGTTAGGAAGTTTATATCTCTAGCAATGCACTACACTTGCAGTAATGCATGCAAATTCTCAACTTGAATGGAGAGGTCAGTTGTAATTTGGTAATGACAATAAAAATGTTAAATCCATCACTATTGCATTATTTACCTGAATTAACTACCTAAATAATAGGAGATTGCATATGACATTAAAATGTTTGATTGAGGTAGGTATATTGGCACTTTAATCTTACTCCACGCTTTGATAGATGCAGCCCATATTTGTTACATAACAGAGCCAGAATTTTACTCACACATTTATAATTACTGAGCCCATGTGTCTTTGACAAATCAACAACAAAATCACTTTAACAGAAGTCAGAGAAAATAACCATTCTGAATATAAAAGGTTCAATTTTCTCCCATATTTGTGTGAGTTGCTCAGATAATGGGACAGAGTGCATGTGAATTAAAGACCATCAACCAGGGCTCAGCAGGGAGGAAGGGTTAAAAATCCTCTGGCTATTAGATTAAACATGGACACCAATGCAAACTTCTGATATGGCAAAGTGCAGAAATGCAAGTTTCCACTAATTTAAATACCATTGTCAGGCAGACCTAAAGGGCCAATAATTCCAGAAAAAGAAAAACATCCAATTTAAATTACTAATAACAAATTTTCCAACATAGTTCTTGTAAAAATGTCATAGTTAAACTGAATTTCCAATTTGCATTGTTTATCTGTTAAGCCACATAGTCTTATTGTTTTCTGTGGAAGTTTAGATAACACATATTCAAGAAGTGGCCAAAAAGAAAAAATTGCAAGTTTAAATTTTTCAGTGTTACTGTACATCTGAAGCCCTTATTGTACATATTAAACCATGTAGAGGAATTTAATTAAATACAGTGGAACCTACAGGAAATATCTAAATTAATGAAAGGAAGAAACCTGTTTACCTGAAATAGCTCAATTCTTTCCCTTAGCCTTTCTTCTGTTTCCTCAACAAGCCCAACAGTAGGAATACTGCTATCAACCATTTCCAGTTGTCTTATAAATTCTTGATACTTCCCATCTAATAGTATCCATGTCTAAAAAGGGGTTATTTAACATGATGTATTATATATTTTTTCAAAAGATACATTTTTTTACTTATTACTCTTTTATATTGTCAGAATACAATATAAAAACTACACCCTACAGATCACACTCTATACAGAATGCTGTAGAAAAGTAGCATGCATGTTTCTTTTTACCATATGTGCCAGGAGAGGCAGGCTAAACCGATTCAAATGTTTCTTATAAAAAAAAAACACAACAAATGCAACAAAATAAACTTGTTTATTTAAAAAAATTAAATTGTATATTATAAACACGTATGTGATATTGATGTATCTAGTAGGCATACTGATGTGTTGACATCTCTGTACAATTTAAGTGCTCATTTTAATATGAAACACATTTGCATTTATTTGATAACCATATGTTTGAAGTAGATGACCTGATTCTTTATGTAACTTATTCTACGACACTATCTTTATTGTAGGGAGAATGCACTCATATTTGTTTCAACCTCTTTACCTAGAGCTAGGATAAGGGAGAAATGCAGCCCAAACTTCCAATCATAAGAGTGAATCAAATGGCTTGTTCATTTTTAAAGAGATACATTCTAAGGTTACTAAGCATAACTTTGTGAAACACAGAAAAGTAGCCACAATTTTAAGCAATGGCACCAATATTTTGAGTTTTTTTCCCTTCCACCAGCTTCCGAAAGTTTTAAATCTGAAATAAGCATTAGTTGCTTTGGTCATCCTTTAGGATAAAACTTTTAAACTAAAAAAGTTTTTAAACAGTAACACTAACTTTCAGTAGTCAGTATATCATTGTTTAAAACTTTACATTTGTAACATTTAGTATTTACTCATTTCCTCTGTATCAAATGTATAGTCACTTTCTTAAAGAAACCTAGATCTCTTTCTTATTTCTGTTAGAATATCATCTAAGCAAATTGGCTGACCTGAGAAGTCTTTAAAAAATTGCATTTTTCAGATATAAAATCACGCCGAGTTTTTGGCCAACTGATAATTGTGATGAGTGCATGAAGGTTACTGATACAAAAACAAAACCAAGGTTTTGGGGACATCATAAAATCCAACAGGAAAAATAAAATGATTACAGTACATTAGAAAATATTTGTTCTTGAGTAGTAATTTTTTATTCATACATTCACTTATTATTCATTTATTATTAAATCTCACCTCAAGGATGTATTCCAATTCCACACCTCTCTTATGCGCTTGTTTAAGAAGCATGGAAGTTTTGGCCATTAGCGTTGAGTGATGTTCTGACTCACTTGGTAGCACATAACTGTTAACTTTTCTAAAAAGTGTTTCCGTTAGGATTACATGTGATTCCAAACCCTGGAAATATTCCTGAATCAAAAATATGAATGGTTAAGAAGCAGATTAAGATGGATTCTTATTTATTATTTTAATATTTTAGAAATAACAGCATGCTGCATTTTAATGGACCAATATGTTACAAAATATTGCATAAGCTTTCAAATTTGCATAGGTTTATTTATTCAGCTGATGCTGCACTAACAGTAAGGCATTTGCTCAAAATAAGTAGTTTGTTGAAGGTCACTATGGATAAATAAACATTTAAATATTCCTCTTTGAGGTAATCTTGCTAAAAGGCTTCTAATTTAAAGTTTATAGCTGTCCTGATTAGAAAGTTCAAGAGTACAGATGTAGCAAGGATGATTTAGTAAGAGACAGTAAAAGTTATTTTGTCTTTTGACCAACTAAACAATAGTTTCTACATGTCAACAACTAGGGTGGGTATTACAAGAACTATATGATATATGTTGAGAACATCTAATGTAGATTTTCATAGCGCATAATAACTATAGTGCTGTATAGTATATTTCAGTAACAACTGGGATATAATTTCCCTTTAAGGATTGATAGTGGAGGTGACGGCTGTTGTTTTTAAATGTATTGTCACAGTTATAGGACTGAATCTCATAAATGTTGGTGGATGATGAGGTTCTGAGCAGAAATTCACAGTAGGATTAACAGATATCTCCAACAAGCGTACTGCTATGAACATTAGCTTCAAAGCATACAGATTCCACTCATGGATGCTATGTATGAATATATTACTTTCTAAGTCATATCAATTGAAAATATAGCTCCCTCATCCATTTACAGCCCTAATAATCAGTCACATGATCTCCCCCAGATATAGGGAAATTACATATCTGAATATCTATATAGAGTATTTTGTCTGTCACAAAATCATATGTTCACAAACCTCATAAAAAGCACCAGAGAAACTTCATAGTATGGAAAATTACATTAACTAATCTCTACATTGTACATTTATAGTAACTATTTCTAGATTAGTATTTCCAATACTATTAATCTAATCATATCTCTGTTTAAAATGTTGTCAATACTCAAAATATTCTCAACAGCTCTTCTTAATTAACATTTCTTTAGGATATTAACAAAATGCATCTGTGACTGACAACTTTTCTATTTTATAATAGAACACACAAAATAATGCATTTAGAATTTAGATGTTCAGAATGGAAAGTTTTGCAAATAGAAGAAAGAATTAGTTCATTACTTTATGTTATCCTTAGTGCTTAAATAGGTATCTACAGTTTGCGCTATAGTAGGTTTCACTCTATGCAGCCTTTTTACCTTATGTTTGTCTAACAGTGCTTCAACATCATCTCTTGAGGAAACTAAATATTTCTGTCCTCCTGCCATTTTTTCAGTTCCTGTTTCAATCAAGTCAGACAGGTCTTGAAGTGCACGTTCAAACTGATTCTTCAGTGCAAGATTATGATTTAAACCACTTCTTCTTGAGCCAATAACCATGAGTAGCTCATCATATGTATCCTATATTAATGATAAAATAACAAAGAGAGCAACACACCATTCATTAGATAAGAAATGCTGTTGAAGTGCTGGATTGCTACATCTAGTAGGTCAGTATTGTTGCTAAGTCTAATATCAAAATGAACACTGAGACAGAATGAACGATATGTCCGTAAGACATTTATATATAAAATACAGTTAAAAAGACCTCCCAAAAAAAACAGGGATACCAGTTTATTTTATCTACAGTATCTGTGCAATGTTTTCATTCATCTACCTGCAGCTTTGATAGCTCTTGCATTGATGGCTGATCCATTTGTAATTTGTCCCCACGTCTCTTTAATTCTGTTATTTCTATGTCCAGCTCTTTAAGACTGTCTTCTGCTTGTAAAATAGCCTAGAAAATCATGTTCAGGCATGTTTAAAAATAATGTTAGATCTTCTTCAATCACGTCCAAACATACATTTCTGCTTAGAGATTAATTGATGAGGTTTAAGAATCAGTGTGGTAAAATCTAAACACAGTGGGAGTGCACTTAGAGTCTACATTCCATTTTCAATTCTATAACTTCAGTACTAAACACAAGAAGCTGAAGGAAAAACAAAGGGTTTACATGAAAGCTTTAGACCTTGGTCTTATTACCTTGATTTATGTTTAAAGTCTTAAATGAGGGATATTTATTTAAAAGGTTTTTTTAACTTGGTAAAAATGGTGAAATATTGTCAATATATTGATATTGCAGTTTTCAACAATTTCTAAAGCCATAGGACCAAAACCTATTATTTCCTATAGAGTAGATACCATAATTCTTGTCACACTTAGATGTTTTTTCACTTTGAGAAAGACCATCAATATCAGTATGCAATATCAGTATGCAATATCAGTATGCAATATCAGTATGCAATACGCATTAAAAACAGAACAAAGTGTGCAGATTTCAATGGACCAATATTTATCAATATCTACTTTTTTCAGTCCATTATCAATCAGTGGAATTGAAAAGTTGAGCCAATAGGATAATGACATTGAAAAGCATCTAGTCAAATTAAAAATAATACTGACCTTTATACATTTTCCCCCTAAAAGAAAAATTACTCCAACTACAAATTTCAAGATTTTCCTATATATTTGTATAGGTACAAAAAGGGAAAAAACTTTCTACAGTTCTCTCTCAATTTACAATCAACCATTTTTGAAAGAATTGTTCAGAGCATGGCCATATATACTATAATATATACTATATTATATTGGCAAAAATACACAATTATTTTCATTAGATCCCACCCAATTCTAAAGTCACAATTAGACTAAGATCTGCTTGGCTTGTTCAAAAATGACTAAAAAATATGAAATAAAAAAAGTGTGAAATAGGTTTGGAACAAAAAACATAATTACCTGGATTTGCTCTTTTGCTGGTCTCTCAGCTGCTTCTGCCAATTGCAGTATTATGTATTTGTTATCAGACAGTGACGTAAGAAGAATCTTTAAATCATTCTGTGAACCAGACAAGTACAGTATATATTGTTGTAAATGAAAGTTCACATAGTACAGGTAAAATGGTTTATTTACACATTGAAAAAGTCAGTTTTTGCTTGCTTAGGGAATATACCTCTTGATGCATATTAACTATGGCTATGTCATTGCTTTCCAAACACAGAATTATGTTAGGCTTTAGGACTAGGATACTAGCTATCATTATAACAGAAGTTCAGTCACATAGGTAGCAAAGCCTCTGTCTGAAATGCTTTGATTTTGTTTTTCCAGGGGTTTACAAATAGTGACAGCAGGGAAGGAAGCTGATAGCAGGCCTGCAACAGAAGGAGGCCCAGCACTGAGCTGTCCCTACTAACTACCTCCTATTTTAGTAGACCCTGTGTGGCCCAGCAGCAAGCTGCAATCTGATTCAGCAAATGGGCCTGTCTCCTTTACCAGCTTGTGTATGTACATAGTGCAAATGTGCATGAATATGTATGTGACCATACTATGGGAAAGAGGCCCTGCTACACGTTTTGCTCTAGAGCTGTGGTGGCCATTGTATGCCCCTGGGTTTTACCACTACAGTCTGGAGAGCCCATAAACTATCATTGTCAAATAAGTAATCTGTGCAAAGACAGATTAACAAAAACTATGATAATTGTAAAGTTAAAACAGATCATTCTACAATAATAATATTGTAACTCTTAAATTACCCAACATGCAGAATCAGTGCAATCAATAAGCAATAGTACAGAAACTACAAAGAAATAAAAAAACACTGTTAATCAAAATATAGTTAACCATGTCTGTAAGCCTGTCTATCTTATCTAGCAGTGAACCAATAAATTATCGTTTAATTATCTTGAAATGTACCTGAAAAGCCACAAGATCTTGTAGTCTTTCTTTTAACAGAAAACAACGATCATTCACAACCGATTCCAAAGTGTTCAGTCTCCCCAACAGGCAGTACAGAGTATCTTCTATGATCTTTTGGTTATTAACACCACTAGAGAATATTTGGAAGAAAAATTGCTGGTTCCTATCCATTTCTTCAAACATCTCTTTTATATCTTTTGCTAGAGTCTAGATGCCAAAAGTAAGAAGAAAAAAAATACAAAATGTAAGGTAACTGACTAATGAAATCCAAATGCAGACTTTATAATGTATGTATCAAAATTACTTAGAACAACTTTGTCTTGATTGCATGATTATTGCATATTATAAGCATTGAATTTATACAGATAGACGTGAATTAAAGGGTGTCCCCTCCACACCCTTTATACACCCATATACCAGATGTTGCATTCAAGTCTGCTCATCCGATAAAGGTCTTTACTGATTTCTCATAATATTGTGGCCCATACAAAAAAGAATAGCTCTTCTCTACTTAACTCTATTGCTGTTTAATAAATAATTTTAGAGGCGAGTGTGTCAATATACTACATTCAGTCATTATCTAAAGCAGAGGTTGTACAGGAAACACCTTTTTATTAAATGGAATGAAGAAATATAATGTCCAGTGACTGAAATGAATTGCATGATTTTATTTAGATATGATTATGACTAATTATATAAAGTTACACCTCTTGATGTGAGAGGCATGCTTCTGTCTCCTCTGGACGGAGAGCTGTTGCCGCAAAAAGTTGATCATCTACATCATCCAACCAAGAAGAAGTGGCAGACGCTGCATCATACAGTTTTCTCTCATAGGGGAGGATCTTCTTATCTCCATTGCCACTCTGAGTGAATAAATGAAAAGATCTGTCAGTTAATATCATTATTGACACTATAATCAAAATACAAGATTCCAGGGTAGCTTTGAGATTATTCAGTAAAAACATAACTTCTTAATGATCTCCATGAATATCAAGTCATCAATAAGCACATCCCATTTTCATCTCACATACAGAGCACTGGAGGATGGGGGACAGAGTACTCCATGCTCAAACTATACATACCTAGCACCTAGAAGAAATAACACCACAATTGTCACTGAAGAAATAACACCACAATTGTCACTGAAGAAATAACACAACCATTATTTTGTGTATATCTAGCTATCTAAATACACACACACACACGTGTGTATATATATATATACTGTATATATATATATATATATATATATATACACACACAGTGGATATTGAAATTATTCAGATCCCTTTAAATTTTTCACTCTTTGTTTCGTTGCAGCCATTTGGTGAGGCTAGGTTCACACTAGCGTATGACGTGCAGCGCTGCATACACTCGTGTAAAAAAAAAAATACGGCTCAATGCAAGCCAATGGTACTTACCTAATTCCAGACACACCAATGTATGATGCGCATATGCTGGGTCCAGAACGCTGTGTGTCGCATTTTGGCTGGTGAATTACACGCTGCGCCAAAATGCGACCACACAGGAAGTGATGTGAATGCCGAGGGAGCGTTCATACTGTCGCTTGCAAGTATAATAGAAAATTACGCTCGGCGTATTTTTCTTTTTTTTTTTAATTTTTTTTCACACCAGGGTATTATGTACTGAGCATCATACACCTAGCTTAAGATCAAACAAGTTCATTGTTTTGCTCATTAATGTACACTCTTCACCCCATCTTGAATGAAAAAAAAAAACAGAAATGCATATATTTTTGCAAATTTATTAAACAAGAAAAACTGAAATATCACATGGTCATAAGTATTCAGACCCACTGTATATATATATACATACACATATATACATAAACACATATATATTTTTTAATGTACCTCTATATTAATAGTAACCAAGGAGTTGCATTACTATATAA
Source organism: Pipa parva (assembly GCA_019650415.1). NCBI lineage: Eukaryota > Metazoa > Chordata > Amphibia > Anura > Pipidae > Pipa > Pipa parva. The sequence goes on from WMED01004813.1 coordinate 14,711, forward strand.
AGCAGTTTTATACAGGGCATGGAACTCCAAGGTGACTTTTAATATCCTTATAAACTACAGAAAGGGATACAATATATTTTTTAATACACATGGCAGTTCTGAAAAACAAAATAAATTAAATTTACACTTTGTAACCTATTTAACTTACTTGATGAAAAACAGATTTTCTTATTTCTTTTCTAATTTCTTGTGACACTGTATTACCCAGCATGCTTTAGTTTAAGGTTGTATTATTATACGGTTCATTGATCAGAAATGCTGCAATTCCCATGATGCCATATCAAAAAGACACAAAGGAGTGTGGCAGAAGGTGCAGTTTTTGAACATTTGTCCTTTTATTTTACTTCAAATTATGTGTTGCTGTGTTTCCACATTGCATAAGAAATTGCATAAGATCAATGTTCATATTTCCCAAGATGCAATGTAAGGCATTTAGTTACAAAATAGAATCATTTGTATTCAGAATCCTATGACTATGAATACCCTGGTCCCCCTGTCAAGTACAGTACAATGGCAGTTGGTGGGATGCAGAAGCAGTTAAGATGAAGCCTCAGAATGCTTCAAAATGATGCTTCTTAAGTTAAGAATGAAATTAATATATATATATATATATATATATATATATATATATATATAGTTTATTTAAAATAAAGGGTTTAGTGCTTTATAGCTAAACTTTCTTTGTTCAGAACTTCTTGTTTACAGGTGTCTGCAACCTATCGCTCTCGAGCCAGATGTGGCTCTTTTGATGGCTGCATCTGGCTTTTTGACTGTAATGAGCAGTGCTCAGATGCAAGCACCACTCGTTACAGTCTGCCGGCTAATCGCCAGCTAAGCGCTGTAGAGACAAAGTACTCTCAGCGCTTCCAGTTTGATAGCCAATCTGAAGCTGTTCACATATGACGTCAGCAGCTCCAGATTCAATAGGGCTGAGCAGAGCCACACGTATATGGCTCTCTCAGTAAAAAAGGTTGCTGACCCCTGATTTACAGTGACATTTTTCTAAAGCCTATGATTGAAAGGAATTTGGGCTGAAATATAACTGGTAAGAATTTGTTTCACAGTCATTTTTCCATTACCTGAGATGATACATCTTCAAGCGCTTGATTCAACCCATGAAGTAGTTTTGTAACAGAAGATTTATCTTGGACTTGTTTATCTCCTTTATAAAAAGGCACACTAGGGAGAATTCTGTTTGTTTTGCTGAATATCTGTTTGGATAAGTGTACAGTAAATCATTTAGATACTTCAGAAACAATGAAAATACACTGAAACACTGAAAATCAGTATACACTTAAGTAGTCAATATAGCAGCTTTAATCCACACTAATAAATAAAACATTTAAAATTAATGATGGAAGAAAGCCTACAACTATATCTTTTGAAGAACACATCTTGCAGTAATAATCAATGTATGCCCTGTTGCAGAACTACAACTCCCAGCATCTCTTATCCAGATTATTTATAGTGAAGATGCCATGCATTATATTATTTAAATCTCAGAGACATGATCTGCCAGCTCCAAAATAAGAAACAAAGCATAACCCATAAAATGTTTTTTTTTAAGAAATGAACAAATTCATCCCCATGAAAAAATAAATCCTCAACCATGATGTAATAATGACAAGGCTTTTTCTTCCTTGTTGCTAAAAAGACAACAGTACAGTAGGAAGTAGGATGAGCTGATGTAAAGTCTGCAGGTGATTATCACCTTTAATAGTCAGTGCCAAGTGATATGACTCTCTTACTTCAACAGTACCTCAAAGATATTAGGATATGTCATAATGTAGTTTCAGCTTTCAATTGTTAGAATTAGAAAGTGACTCCAAAAAGATAGAGGGTGTTATTCACTAAGGTGCGAATTCGACAGTCGAATTCGCAAACAGCAGTTTCCCGTAGAAAATCCGCTACAATTTCCCCATTGTAAAGTCGCGACAATTTTCCCATAATAAAGTCGCAATTGCGACTATATTTTCATTATAAAGACGTGACTGCGACAGTAGAAGCCTATTGCGACTGTCTTTGTCTGGCGAATTTGCACTTATGCGCAACAATTCGGACTTTAGTGAATAACCCCCAGAGTCTCACACATATTAAAGAGTGGATGTATCCTTTTATTACACCAACATGATACAGATAGAGATGAACAATGTTTTGGGGGGGACATCTCCCTTGTACAGGTGTCAGGAGGTGTGTCCTCCCCAAAACATTGTTCACCTGTATCTGCATCATGTTGGTGTAATAAAAGGATACATCCACTCTTTAATATGTGTGAGACTATCTTTTTGGAATCATTGTGGATTGATGCTGCTGTGCATCAACTGGCATTAATATAAACTTGAAAACAGAAATGCATCCGTAGGGCCTGAAATTAATTAAATGACAATGATTACCATCTATTACATACACATTAAATTAGAAACTTGGTTTAAATTTTAGTTTATCCAAGAAGTCATTGCCTTTAATGCAGGATCTGATGCCCATAGCCAAACCTCAGTTCCAAATCAAATAAAAAACAGACTGTTGTGTTCCCTTATGTACATTGATTAGTCATATCATTTATATAAAGATTCTAGAATTTTTCAATATTTGTGCAAGGCTCATAAAAATGATGTGTTTTCAGTTCAGTTTTAAATGATTTGTTTTCTGTTGTTCAAAACGTATAGACAGAGCAATCTTAATGTCAGCATCTGATGCTCACAGCTCACCATTCATTTTGAGAAAATAGGTGTGTTTCTACATTCCAGATGCTCCTAATGCTATTGTGCACTAGTTATAACTTTATAAAATAAATATTTTTTAGAATTACCAGCTGCTCTTGGTCTTGTTCTAGGGCATTCTGCATCAGTTTTATCTTGGTACTCAGATCCTGATGGAGGCTTTCCCATTTCATCCTCAATTGATCTTCTTCTGGAGAAGAAAAGCCTTCCAAGCCCAATTCTTTAGACAAGGAATCTGCACTTTCACTGGTTAAATGAAAAGGACTGTGATTGCAATGCCTTTAATATGAATAACATATAGGCAAAATAAATAAATAAGTGAATATGAAAAGAGACTGCCAATAGATAAATGCTGTGATTTACTAAAGTGAGGATTATCATGACTTTGTAGTAACCTTTGGCAATGTTTCCATTGTGTAGTGCTTGTGCCAGTTTTCTTTAACATGCCATGAATATGCTAGTGAATTTTGAGCATAGTCAGGCGAATAGTAGCGGTCTATATGCTGTATGGCGAATGGTATACATTTCCTTATGCTCCAATTTACCCCTTTTTGAAGACAATCTGACATATTTACACCTGTATGCCTTTTTTATTTCAGTTTAAATAATGTAGTGACAAGTAACATGTTTCAGAACACATACAGGTTTAAAGACTACATTACCCACAAGGGGTTTATAGGATAGAATCAATTCTAGATACTTGTTTTTACCATTATCATTTCTGTATAAACATCAATGATAATATACATATATTTTGAATTTGGGGATTTAATGTCCCTTTAAATACAAGATCTTTTTTTTTAATGGATCTTATTTTGTATACACATTTGTATGTTTTGAACTGTGCATATCTGATTCCTCCAACCTGAGGTCTGAGCGATCAGTAGCTGTCTGCTGGTTAATAATTTCTCCTCCACGGTTTGCAACGGATTGCAATAACTTCTTTTGCTCTGCAAGTTCCTGCTCCAGTTCCTAAAATCATACATAAAATAAAGGACTTGTCAAAGACATGTATGTAACATACATTGTTGTATTTGCATACGGTAAAAGTCAATGACTATTGTTAGCATTGTTTAGTCAATGGAATATCTAGAAAGCAGTGAAACTGTAAATTAGACCTTCATATAAAAAGTTCAAAAATTGATTTTATTATGTCCAATGTGTAAGGTCCCAGTCATGAATACCGCATTATCTACTGTCAAATGAATTCAAATGGAAAACGTAAAGGATGACTGTAATTTATGTATATGTAGGGTTTTATTGTTAAAGGCAATTTTAATCACTTCATAGGATTATATATAGTTGTATATATGTTTAAATTCTATTTTTACGGCATTAGAAAGAGTAAATCTGTGTAAACATACTGGTCTATCCAATATTTAATATTAATTACTAAAAAGAGGTGGGGCTGCCCATGGATTCTAGTGTATTAAGCAATTTGAACACAACATGAAAACATCTACACCATTTTCCCACTGAAATAGAGAGTTGTGTTTCCTGTTAAAACTAAATACAGTATGTAGGCTTCTCCATCTGTATATTTATATAGTACTGGAATTCCCGATTAAATATATGTAAAGTCTGTACAGAATTAAACCCCATTAGATGACTAAATAATTAGAAATAAAAATATTTTATTCATGGCTAAAATATGTAGCATGCCACATTAAGTATCTCTTTTTGGGAAAACAGTATGAGATTTTCCTTTCACTTCCATCCTTGTTAACTCACAATATCCCTAATATGCTTTCTTGTTTGGATTCTAGAGAAAGTTTCCCAATCAGAGCAGCAGACTTATAAAAGTATAGACAAGATTTCATTATATTATTTGTGTATCCAAAGTGAGCATAATCTAAGGTTTTTTTAGTCAATGAACTACTAAAGTAGAGTGTTTCTTTGTGACCATGGCTGGTAAATGCACCGTATAGAAACTGGTTAAAGACATAATGGGGGTTATTCACTAAAGTCCGAATATTTGCGTATAGGTGTGAATTTGCCAGATAAAGACAGTTGCAATAGGCTGCTACTGTCTCAGTTGCGTCTTTATAATGAGAATATTGTCACAATTGCGACTTTATTATGGAAAAATTGTTGCAAAAAAATTGTCGCAACTTTACAATGGGGAAATTGTAGTGAATTTACAATGGGAATCTGCTGTTTGCGAATTTGACAGTCAAATTAGAACCTTAGTGAATAAACCCCATACTACCTAACTGGAGATTAGCAGAAGTTAGAACAAAAAGACTAGCTGAAGCAGAAAGCATTTAACTATTCTATTTTAACATAACGTGATCAACTGGATTTATTATCTGTTTGGAAAAAAATCTCACAGTACTATTTAAGCTTGCTAACAAAATTAAATGGGGTCATTAAAATGGGTTGTGATGAATATGGGGGTTATTCACTAAGGTGCGAATTCGACTGTCAAATTCACATACAGCAGATTCCCATAGCAAATCCGCAACAATTTCCCCATTGTAAAGCCACAAAAATTTTTTAAAGTTAAGAATGAAACAATTTTCCCATAAAAAAAGTTGAAACTGTGACAATATTTTCATTATAAAAATGCAACTGCGACAGTAGCAGCCTATTGCGACTGTCTTTATCTGGCGAATTCACACCTATACGCAACAATTCGGACTTTAGTGAATAACGCCCTATGGGGGTAATTCAGCAAGGTGCGAACTCACCTTGCGATGCTTTGCCTCAGCTTGCACAGATTGTTATGCGCTCGCTCATGTCCTGCACGCGGACATCAGTGAACGCTTTAAAGGGATTCCAGTCTCTGCGAGGCAAC
>WMED01004814.1:0-20227 GCA_019650415.1 Pipa parva
TAACTATGGTTAACAGAAGAGAAACAATGATGCCATGCACCAGCCTCTTTTTAAAGTGTCCAGGGTTGTCATTCTTACTTAATCATGACAGATTGATCTCCAGCCCTGTCCTCATCAACACCCACACCTGTGTTAATGGAGCAATCACTGAAACGATGTTAGCTGGTCCTTTTAAGGCAGGGCTGCAATGAAGTTGAAATGTGTTTTGGGGGATGAAGTTCATTTTCTAGGCAAATATTGACTTTGCAATTAATTGCTGTTAAGCTGATCACGCTTTATAACATTCTGGAGTATATGCAAATTGCCATTATAAAAACTGAAGCAGTAGACTTTGTAAAAATTAACATTTGTGTCATTCTCAAAACTTTTGGCCATGACAGTATATGCCAAATGATTAATCATGTAGGATATGTGCAAGTAACAATAACTTTCAATTTCTTTATTTTACTTTAATTAAAAGGATGGTGAATTTGTTATTTGAAAACTGCCATCTTCATGTGTGACAATGATTGTTGGGGCTAAAAATGTTCTGTAAGTGGATTCAATTTATACTGTATAATTTTAATTCTCACCCAGTCAGTATATTAAAGATAATGAAATTTGGTTAAAGGCAACAAAGCCAAATGTCTTCAAATAAGAATTGCTCATCCACTGCAGAGGAAATCTAGAGATAGAAATTAGATTACCTATATGTCAGTGGTTGAACAAAGCAAATACAGCTTGCTCTGTTGAAAAACTGTAAAATGGTATTTGAGAGGTTTAAGAACAAATGCAGCACAAGAGGTGTGAAGAGGTTAAGGCAGGAGTCAGTATACTTAGATGAGGAGGGAGACATTTCACTCCCTCCTCTAGCAGCGACAATTGTTTTGTGAGTCGCAAAGGGGGAGGAGTGCACTCTCCCGACCACATGACCTGTCGACAGCCAATCAGAAGAGGCGTCTGAGGTTATAGTGGGGGCTAGGGTGATGCACTCTGAGCCACAACAAGGCGGCTAAAGAGCCATACTTTGCCGACCCCTGGGTTAAGGGAAATAAAAAAATAACGGTAAAAAAGTGTAGAGACATTAATTGTGAAATACTCACAGCGTTGTAACTGTTTTATCACCTAATTTTGGAAAAGTACACTGCATCCAACTACTGTTGGCTAAATGCATTTATCTGTACCTAATAATAAGATTATCTGGATTTACCAACTAGAATAATATCTACCTTTCAGCTGGTATAATTTTGTCAGTATTAAAACCACATTTGAAGCTAATGCAATTGTATGAAATTCTGCATTCTTTCCATTTTTCAAATATAGCTGCATGACTTGTGTTAGATATGTAATAATAATTTACAACAGAATGTCCCATGATGACATATAGCCAAGTAGGCCCACTGCATTCTGATTTTTTTTTTTTTTTATTCAAGGTGTACTGCAGTCATTTATGCTCTGGACCTCATTTAGATTATAAAACAAACTATGTTTTTTGTCAAATCCTTAATATGCTGTATGACTGGAAAGGGTTTGTGATGCCAATCATTTGAAATAGTAAAAGTGCACTCTTAAAATTAGGTTTTAGTGGCACTGGAAAGCCAGATTAGCTTGTCATGAGATAGTTGACACAAGCAAATAGTATAATACGTTGTAAGCATTTGGATTTACTTCAATGAAGCAACTTATACTTGTAAACAATTAGGAAACTGTTATTTTAGATCTTGGATACCATTGGTATGGAAATTATAGTGCCTACTGGATGTCAGCTTCTTAAAACATTATTAGATAACAACATACCGTATATTTGACTCTATTATAACCCTTTAGAGAAAATACACTATATTCTATATGAACTCATTGATGAACCCAGAATTCTATAAATTCCCCCTCAGTAGAATTGTTTATTTTGGTGGGTACCATAGGATAAAATCCAGGGTGCTGGGCTGAGAGGGACAAAACAGGAGAGTACTGGACAATATTAACTTTGCTTGATTTGCTTTTTTTGTGCACAAAACATTTCTAACTTAGCTATTGGTGTCAGTGCTTTCAAAAAATTGCAGGGAAATAAAAACACTCATCATCCCAAAACAACATTTGATTAGGCAGGAGAATGATAAGTTATACCCAAGAATTGACATTATGGCTGCAAGAATGTTTCACTGCTTATGAGAGTTTAACAAAAATCCCAACACTCATAGGAAAACTGATTAACCAAAATACAGTAACTTTAAAATAATCTTTAACCACATTTACTTGTATGTATGTATAATTGTATTTATAAAGCGCCACAAATTTACGTTGTACTGAACAATTCAGCTATACAAATATAATAGAGACATGGGAGAAGTGCATTAAACAATACAAGTAAAATATCACATGGATAAACCACTTTAAGTGCTAGGTTGCAGTTGACACAAGTGGTTCGAGGTCCCTGCCCCATAGAGCTTACAATCTACTTTAACATTTTAATGTACAAGAACATTGAATCACAATGGATTTAATTCGATTTTTTTCATAATGGATCAATAGTATAATATTTGATTGGTTTAGTGTAAATGCTATAGTGTACAGGTTGACTTGTAGTGTTTTTTTACAAATTAACATTTTACAGAAGTATCTAAATAATAATGCATATGCTTTATGCATATATTAGCAGATTTTTTTTTGACCATAATAAAGAGAAGAAAGTGTAAGCCACAGTTGAAAGTTTATGCAGCTGTTCTAAAGTTCTTTCTTTCCCATGCATAAATATGGAAACAGAAGGTATTTTCGTTCCATAATTCAAACCACTGATAAGATAAAAAGCTAATATTGTAACTTCTTTTTTACTTTGGATAAGTAGGACGCAGGTCACAATGCTATTTTTACTTGGAAAATTACAAAGAACAAATCCTAAGGGGATGGTATAAGAATTAATGTTCATTTTAAATGAGATCCAACTAGAGTATAAACTCTATTTGGGTGAAGAGACACAAAATGCAATATCTATTATGATTCTTCACAGTTTTAATAAATAGTTATAATATCAGTTTTACAACAAGCATGACCTCTGACATACAAAAACAATGTTCTATCTCACCTAATTACTTATAAAACACACAATGCACAGCCGCGCAAACTAAAATATTTACATACATATTCCCAGTAAAGCCCACATGCATATTGACATTATCATATTCCTTATACTAATACTAATCCACTCTCACATGTAGACTACAGTTAAACAGCTTGACAGAATATATTATGATTTATGCAAATTCCTTTATCAGCAAACTATACAGATTGAGGGCCTGTAGAATTCACAATTCGAGTCACATTGCCAAAATAGTTGCAAATTCACTTCTCAGTATTGACTAAGCGGTGACTAGTGTTGTCAAACAAGTGGACAGCTTTTATAATAAATATTAGCTTCTATGAGAAATGTACTTTTTCTATTAAAAAATTGGCACCAATTTAAAGAACAGATTTTTTTATTTCTTTTTCCAATATTTCACCCAAAATAGTAAGAAAAATAGTAAGCAAACAAAATAAAAACTGCTAACAAGATATTGCACGTGAAAGCCCAACTGCTGAAAAAAGGGATATGTATATTTTTCCTAGAAATCACATTGCTTTCCCTGCAAAATCTTAGTTAAACATGTACAGAGCAAAATGCTTTAAAACTGCTCAGCAAAATGTAGTGAAAAAAAAAATTAATGATCACCTGGCACTGAAAGGGTTAAATACCCTGTACACATTAACAATTTGCCACTGTTAACACATTATTCTTTAAAGCTCTACATCAGACTTACAATACAGATATTAATATGCTCAATATTTCATATACAAATAGGGACAATCAAATGTTAAATATATAGACACTAATGTAAGATTTTCCAACACTGTACAGGGAAATTTATCAACAGGGGCAATTGTTTACAGAGGTTTAGTAACCAATAGCAACCAATCAGCAGCAACATTCTCTGCTATAAGGAAGCAATAATAATAAAATACTATTTCTGATTGGTTGCTACTATATGTTACTTAACTGTAAAGTTTGCCTCTATTGATGAATTCCTCTGATAGGATAGCATTGTACATTGAGCAGTAATTACTTTACATTTCCCAGTGAAAGGATACAATAAAGCAATTTTTAGGGGTTATGCAAGAACCAATGCAAAAACTGGCAAATCTGTTCAGATTATGATCCAATTTGTACAAATTATAGTCACTACCAAACCATTCTGTGTATCTTTACATTTTACAGTTTTTTGAATGTAACATTGGTTAATGCTGTAATACTAATACATGAGTTATTTATTCTTAAATACGGTGACCATCTCACTGCCAGTTATACCTCATGGGAAAACCTATTTAGTAGGGGTCCTATCTACTAATTTGTCACAGATGAAGTTCATAAATAAATCAGCAAATATATACAGTAAATTAACCTGGACATGTTCTTATTTATTCAGTTTTCTTGTTGCCTAGTGTGACTTTGAATGTTGGTTCCCCCAAAAAAACTACAACTATTCCTTTTTCTGTAATATGTCTTGTCTGGGTATGGTAGGCAGAGAGAAAGGCAAGTGGTCTAGTGGAGAGATAAACTGGAAAAATTGGTGGACAAATAAATAGCTATGCCACCTCTAGCCTGGCATTCAATGCATGTAACACTTGCCCCTGTGTTCTACCCAATTCACTTATCCATTATCAGGGTATATAAGATACACAGGGGTTAACAATTGTTAAGCATGTCCAACTGCTGTTATTTACTCATTCTTGACTCCACCAATGGCAATCCTTCCACTGCATGTAATGTTAGTTCTATTTCCCAACACTAATGCCCACTATAAACTTTGGACAATCTGTTACTGTCATTGCTTTTGCAATAAAAGTAGTTAGTAATGTGTTTGTGCTTTGTTTATGGACCTGGTAATTTTACACATTTAGCTACCACTCTGCTCACAATTAGTTATAGTGCATAAATGATACCAAGATAACGAGGATACAGTGTTTAACTAGTGGTGATGTGATGTACCAATGTATCCCATTTACACCCATAAGCAAAAAAGATAGATATAAGACTTAGATTAAGCAGGTTGATTGTATCACATGTTGTGATGACTGATCCCATTCTTTTCTATGCACAAACAACAAATAACTGAATTAATACTGCTGTTGTAGGGAGGTAAGAAAAATCATTGCCATACAGCATTACATTCTCTTGGCATTTTTTGAGACATCTAGTACTTCATTGTTGTTTCCTAGAACTTTATTTCTTTGTGTTTAATTTGTAATTGTACAAGCTGTCCTTGAAGCAAGCAATTGATAGCTAACTAATGTCTATTTCATTTTCTGTATCCCTTTAACATGAGATTCTGAAAATTAGGATCTTTTATCCCTCCTAATGTCTTGATTGCTTTGTTCAGCTGCCGTGTGGAGAAAAGAGATATTTTAATGAGCTATCAAATGTCTACACAAGGATGGAAAGTCATTCCTTATATTGGATGTAATAGCTTTATTGTATCATTAGTGTTAGAACCAAATGTTTGCAGAATAGGGACAAACCAATCATCAGATGATATCCATTTAAATAAAACTTTTTATTAGTATGCAACATTCAGTAGCATGACAAATGCACCTTAAATGACCAGTAACATCAGAATAATTAACCAATTGAATGGACATGGCAGCTGTTCCTACATTGTACAGGTAAAAATATTCTCTTTCAGCTTAAATGTTGATTTCTACTACTTTTTTAGTTTGTTGCTTGCGGGTGCAGACATCTTTTATCTGTAAAGTAAAAGAAAAAAACATGCCTTTTTTTTATTGTTTTTTATGGAATAATTCAGGGTGAGGATAATATGATTTTTAAATACATATTTGCACTGGCTCCTTCAACTCATTTATGGGGTAATTTTTTCTATGAAGTAAATCAATACAATACTTGAAAGCGTTTCATTATCATTTTAATATAGTAATTAGTACATTTATACAATATCACTTATATTCTCAAGTATACATTGCTGAATACCATTAAGTTGGAACAAAATTTTCTGTACTAATAAACTGTAACATAAATGTGTTTTACAGATAGAATTCCCATCGCAGTGAATGTATCTACGGAAAGTGTGATCAAGATGTCCTCCAACACAACTTCAGAGGGAGCAATTTTTGTTAAGTGTCCTAAGTCTGGAATGCACAATTATATTTACATTGCAGTCCCCATTGTTTATAGCACAGTGTTTGTTATAGGAATATTTGGGAACAGTATTGTGGTGGCTGTCATTTATTCCTACATGAAAATGAAGACAGTAGCCAGTGTTTTTTTGATGAACTTGGCTCTGGCTGATTTATGTTTTGTACTCACCTTACCTTTATGGGCAGCTTTTACAGCAATGCACTATCATTGGCCATTTGGAAACTTCTTGTGCAAGGTTGCATCAGCTGCAATAACCTTAAATCTATATACCACAGTCTTCTTACTTACATGCCTTAGCATTGACCGCTACACTGCCATTGTTCATCCTATGAAGTCCCGTATTCGTCGCACTGTGATGGTTGCCAGGATAACGTGCATTGCTATCTGGATTGTTGCCTGTTTGGCAAGTCTACCTACTATAATATATCGGCAAGCTTTCTTTTATCAATACACAAATAAAACCGTATGTGCACTGAAGTATACTTCAGGACATATATATTTCACAGTTGGCATGAGTTTGGCCAAGAATATTGTTGGGTTCTTAATACCCTTTCTGATCATTTTAACAAGTTACACACTGATTGGGAAGACACTGAAAGAAGTCTACCGAGTTCAAAGAGCCAAGACCAGGAATGATGACATATTTAAGATGATCGTGGCCATTGTCGTACTATTCTTTTTCTGCTGGCTTCCTCATCAAGTGTTTACCTTCCTGGATGTTTTGATCCAGATGGACGTGATACAGAACTGTTATATTCATGATATAGTGGATACGGGTATGCCTATCACTATATGCATTGCTTATTTTAACAGTTGCCTGAACCCATTTTTATATGGGTTTTTTGGAAAGAATTTCAGGAAACATTTTCTGCAACTCATAAAATATATGCCGCCAAAAATGAGGACACATGCAAGCTTAACAACAAAAACAAGCACAATATCTCTGCGGCCATTAGAAAATAAAGATATAGTACATAAACCCGCTATAAAACTGAGTGTAAATGAAGAAAGCTGTTAATTATAGGGGTTTATGGAACTGTGCATTCTGACTTTAAGTGGAAAGCTACAAAGTTACATTAACAGTGCAGTTACTAGACCAGTAATCCATGCTAAAATGTACTGGCTATCATTCCATGTGTAATTCAATGTACATCCTGAGCGTAAAAGTAAACCTAGATTCTTGTGTTGATATAGTCCTCACTGGAAATACTGAAAATGTATATCTTTACAGTCCATCTACATCCAGCTTGACACAGAGTTCAGTAGCAGTATGTTTGATATTCACTATGGCATGAACTCTTGGTATGAACTCTTTGTAAATAATACAAATTCTGCTTAATATATGACAACACTACTAAAGGTGGACAAATTCATTTGTATGAATCACATTGATTTATGATTTGTGAACCAGTATGAGCATGTTGTGAAACTTTCTCCCAGCTATTTAAATGACCATTTGTCACAATGACCATTGTTGGTCAACTTATATCATGGTTTAGAGAAGCTCTAGAGTTCACACAATTCCTCATTTTGTGAGTAAAGTATTTGATGTTATGTCATACAACCGTCTGTTTAATTTATTATCTATAATTATCATTCTGTTGGAATGTCTGTTTATAGTTGTGTAATATGTTTGTATTGTTGTAACTTGTTGACAACGTGTGTTTATCCACTTATCAGATCTGCAATATATATTTCACAAGTGTTTGCATGTCAGATTATCAATATTTATAACAAACTGCAGCTATATTTTATTGCAGATATTTTGCCACCAAAGGTCAAATAACATGCTTTATCCTACTCAGAAAACTTATACATGACATATTTTACTATACAACTGCTATTTATTTAGAGAGTTGAACAGAATGGGAAAGGGCTGTGGCATGTTGTAAAGATTGTTTTATTCTTCAGAACACCTAAGGGGAAATATTCATTACATTGTGAATTCTCTTTCCTATATTAATTTGTGTCAGTGACCCTTGCTCTGTGCTTAAGAATGCACTTATTCGCTATTGTGTTTATTCACATAATAAATAAAATTGTGGTTGAGTGTTTAATTGCTGTAATGTTGCATATGATAATATAGCATTGTTGGGAATCATTATTAAATTGGTGCATTGAAACAAGCCGATGGCTCCATCACATGAAGTGACTTCATCATCACATGGGTCTGGTGATAGTGATTCATGAGGAAATATACAATGATTTAACATCAGTAAGGACAATGTCACCATTTTGTATCAGTATTTTCATAAATAATAGTTTTACATTGATTTTATTGAAAGACAATTCCTAGTCCATGTTGGCATTGTGTTGCTAGAAGATCATTGGCATTTAATTCAGAATCCGAAGCATTGGAAATACTGATGGGTAGATTAACAAGTGGACAATAAGTAATGTAACAGAACAAATGGGCCATGCACCTGAGACTACCACAGTTACAAAGCTCTGAATGTAAACTAACTAATTCATTATCTTAACCAAACACTGAATTTCTTATTTGAATAGAACAGAAGAAATAAAGCAAAGAATGGAAACTAATGCTTGGACTTAGTGCAGGACTTGATTGCTTAGCATTGGAATAATAAATATCATAACATATTATGGGTGAAATTTAATAAACTCAGAAAAGCCGTTTGCGCTTTTCCAAATTTAATAACTCGGGAGAAGGCTTTGAAGTTTCTCCCGGTAAGTTTCACGAGATTTGCATTGAGCGATACTTGCTGTTAGAAACTTTTTTTATTGGATATATACATGGAAAGGTAGCTATACAGTATGTAGCTATACTGTATGTAGCTATACTGTATGGCTATCTTTCCATGGATATATTTAATTAAAAAAAGTTTCTCATGGTAAGTATCGCACGATGTAAATTTCGCGATACTTACCGGGAGTAACTTCAAAGCGTTCTCCCGATTAAAGTCGGAAAAGCCTGACTTCACTTTTTCGAGTTTATTCCCACGAGATCTCGGAATTTTTTCACGATAAATATCACAAGATTTTTTTTTATCAATATTTACCGATAGAAACTTTCAATCTCGATGTTTGGATAGAAAGGTAGCCATACTACTAATGTAAAGGATTGGCTACCTTTCCATCAAAAAAATTCAATAGAAAAACTCGATTGAAGGGTTTTGATCAGTTAAAATCGAGTGAAAAAATCTCGAGATATTTACCGTGAGAAACTTCTGATATCTATTTTCCAAGTTTATTAAATTTTGCCCATGAATGAATAATCACTGTAAGGAAGAAGAAGTCGGAGAAACACATTGGATGGACTTATTAAGACTTGTGTGAATCCTCATGTTTTTACATTTATTAAAGTATTATTATACTAGAAAAGCTTTTTCATTTCGGAGTTATTCATTTAAAGCTGTTCTAACCCAAGGGGATGGAGAATTTTTAATAGGGAACTTGAAAGGCATGTCTAATGCAACCCCAATAGGACTTTATGACATCAATACACAATTAGTTGTGCTGCTTTATTTTAGAGCTATGGGGGGGGGGTCTGCTTTTTTATCATCTGCTTTCATTTTGTCACCACTTCTGTTAGTGTTTAACTCCTGTAACGGTCAGTGCCTGCATTAGAGACCATCACTAGAATCAGTTAAGATAATTCAGCTATTGATGCTCAGCTTTAATGGAATCAACATTAGAAGCTGCTTAAAAGTTGTACATTTTCCATTTTTAATGAAAAAATTATACTTTCTACTAACTTCTTACATTAATAATACCCCTTCCTAAATGTCCACATCGCCTGCTGTCATGTCTTCTACAGAAACTGCAGAATCTAGAATTGTGCTCATGCCTGTTCAGTATTCATAGCACAAACTTAACATACTTTCATTTTAGTATTCTATTGGTAAAGGAACGCAAACTGATTGTGAATATGTTTGTTACTGTGCTTGTCTTGTTGTATTAGACTTTATGTACATATTATACTTGTCATAAGTCATAACAGATACACTTACCCTTAAATGTTGTTGGTTACATTCTGGATTATTTGACTTTAGTTCTTACAATTACTAGGTGCCAGTGACAAACAAAGGTGCAAAATGGATACCAGTGATGAAAATGTCATGCTCATATCCACAGGTACTTTTACTGGCCTGTCCATGCCAGGAAGATTAGAAGCAAGTCATGCAGGGAAGACAAGAGAAGAGAGGATAGAAAAGGCCATCCAAAATATTTATGTTTTAGAACAAGCTGAGTAAGGGTTTCAGCCAGTTAATCAGTCACAGTACACATAACAGTCACATGATTTAAAGGGCACCTGTAGACCTCAAAACTCTAATATTAATTTAGGTTGTACTAATGAAATAAATGTTTTGTAAGTATATATGTATTATTGAAAAATGTACCTTTCTACAGCATTTCTCTCTGTCATCTTCCCTGTCAGCCTGCCTTTTCTTTCCTGAGTGTTAGGTGGGCGAGGCTAAATAATGATTGACATTATAGCTCCTCCAATCAGACCCCTTAAATCATGATCTAGCAGGGATGTGATTAGAGGAGCTATAATGTCAATCATTATTTAGCCTCGCCCACATGACACTCAGGAAAGAAAAGGCAGTCTGACAGGGGAAGATGACAGAGAGAAATGCTGTTTCAAGGTACATTTTTTAAAATACATTTATATTTAAAATATATTTATTATTTCATTAGTACAACCTAAATTAGTATTAGTTCTAAGGTGACAGGTGCACTTTAACAAATGCACTGTTTTTTATAGCTCACTCAGTTTGAAGAAAAAACTGTTAAATCAATGTTCTTTCTACATTTAACTCCCTTTTCTGTATATTACATGATTTCTTATGGTTAAAATCATCATATTGTCTTGTATAGATCACAATAATTTGGTAAATGTTTTCACTTTTTTATTTTTTACAATTGTAACCTAGAAACACATATTACTCCATACACAGAGTTATCAGTGCCTGATACTCTATGGTCAGTGCCCACTGCCTGGACTGGTACTTTAGAGTTAACTAAAGTTCCCATCACAATCTGCTCCAGAGCTTTTGAATGGCAGTGAGAATTAAAAGGTTTAAGTCATTCTGAGATTTTTAGGATCTCTTAGAATGGCCTCAATTTATAATACATACCAGTAGCACCTCAAATTTTCTGAGGAAAAAATATGGAATCATGAAAAACAAACAAACAAAATAACACTCCAACACATCACTTGTACTTTGTTGCAGCACCTCTGGCTTTTACAACTGCTTGCAGTCTCTGAGGCATTGACTTAATGAGTGATAAACAGTACTCTTCATCAATCTAACTCCAGCCTTCTCTGATTGCTGTTGCCAGATCAGTTTTGCAGGTTGGAGCCTTTTCATGAACAATTTTCTTTACCTTCCACCACAGATTTTCAATTGGATTGAGATACGGACTGTTTGTCGGCCATAACATTGTACTTATGTGTCTTTATTCAATGATTTTTTTCACAGTTTTTGCTCTATTGCAAGATGCATTATCATCTTGATAAATTATGTCATCATCTCCAAACATCCTTTCGATAGATGGGATAAGAAAAGTGTCCAAAATATCAATGTAAACCTGTGAATTTATTGAAGATTTAATGACAGCCAACTCCCCAGTGCCTTTACCTGATATGCAACCCCATATCATCATTCACTGTGGAAAATTACTTGTATTCTTCAGACATTCGTCTGCATAAATCTCACAGGAATAGCACCAAACAAAAGGTCCAGCATCATCACCTTGCCCAATCCAGATTCGAGATTCATCACTGAATATGACTTTCATCCAGACATCCACAGTCCACGATTACCTTTCCTTAGCCCATTGTAGCCTTGTTTTTTTCTGTTTATTTGCTAGTGACGGCTTTCTTTTAGTTTTTCTGTATATAAATCCCATTTCCATGAGGCAGTTTCTTACAGTTCGGTCACAGACATTGACTCCAGTTTCCTCCCATTTTTTCCTCATTTGTTTTGTTGTACATTTTCTGTTTTCAAGGCATATTGATTTAAATTTTCTGTCTTGATGCTTTGATGTCTACCTTGATCTACCAGTATGCTTGTCTTTAACCACCTTCCCATGTTTGTATTTGGTCCAGGTTTTAGACACAGCTGACTGTGAACCACCAACAACTTGTGCAAAACTGTGTGATGATTTACCCTCTTTAAGGAGTTTGATAATCCTCTCCTTTTTTTCAATTGACAACTCTGGTGTTGGAGCCATGCTTCATGTCAGTCCACTTGTTGCAACAGCTCTCCAAGGTGTGATCACTCCTTTTTACCTGCATACTAATGAGCAAATTTAGGGGGTAATTCAGGAAAATGCGAACTTACCTGGCGATCCTTCGATTCACCTCGCTGAGACTGGTATGTGCTCCCTTCTGTCCTGCAGGCGGAGATCAGCGAACGCTTTAAAGGTATTTCGTCTCGGCGAGGCAACTCGAGTGGTTGCGAGGTGAGATGAAGTACCTTTAAAGCGTTTGCTGATCTCCGCATGCAGGACAGAAGGGAACGCTTACCAGTCTCAGCGAGGTGAATCGAAGGATCGCAAGGTAAGTTCTCACTTTCCTGAATTACCCCCTTAATCTGATGCAGGTGTTAGTGTTTGTAATAAAATTTACAGGGTGATTCCATAATTTTTTCTCAGAATTGAGCGATTCCATAATTTACTCCCTGTGCTTGTTCTATAAATCTAACTGTTACTGGCTACCACAATCATTTTTCTTGATTTGTTTTTAGTGGTTCTTAAAGTCAGAAAGTTGCCATTTGAAATGCCTTTAGTTTTTGGTCATGTCTGTGATCTGATTTTTTCCTACAATAATAAACAACTGAAGGAACATCCTCAGGGACTGGTGATTCCATAATTTTTGCCAGGGGTTGTATACTGGAAGAACAGTCCTCAGAAATGACCTGTTAATTATTGTCCTAAAGCAACTAAAATACATAAACCAGAAATTCTATAAATATAATTTAGAAGTTTATTAACTCTATCATAAACCTGAGCCCCCCCCCACCCCAAATTTATTCAATGATTCATACTAGAAAATCATAAAAGTTATTGTATGATACATAAGGGACATACATTTCTGGTATGCCCTGTATTCTTTTCCACCTTCCGTCCACAACCATATCCTGGTCACAGCAGATCTTATCAAAATTCCTTGATGAGAAATATATCCTCATGGAGCCTGATTGTCCGTGAACAAAAATTTGGTGGGGTAGGTGCTACCAAGTAACCTGTGATTATCAGAACTCATGTCTATCAGGGTCATTACTACATAAACCAACTGTCCTTAAAAGATATATCTGCATAGAATAATATCATTAAATCAATTATGTATTAAGAACAAAGATCTCACACCCCCCATGTGTTCCCTCTCATGAAAGCAAAAATCCTCTGCTCTTGCCATATAATTATACTGGGTAGTGCAAAAGTAACTTAAACAACACATTTCAATAGGTTCACTGTGTTATCTGCATTCACTAAAAAGGCATATATAGAATGGACATATTATTGTTATCATTATTATTGTTGCACATTATGAATGAATCAATGTACAAATTAATGTTCCTGTGATTATAGGACAGATAGACCAGATAAAATCCCTCTTTCAGTGAGTGGCTTCAGTGGGTTCCCACTCATCAAAGGAGGGATTTTATCTGTTCTATGCTCTTATCTAAACTACAAACCGTGAGTGCAACTTCAGCAACTTTCTTTAAATGTTGAAGATCTCTACACGAGGAGTTTGATTCTGTTTTCTCTTAAGGCCAGCGCATTTTTCCAATTTATGAGGATTTTTTGTTAGATATTCTTGTGGACAAGAAAAATTTGCCGTAGACCCTGAGTTACAGAAGATTGCACCCAGACAATTCCATTGATTTTATTGAAGTGACTGCATCCATAGCGCAAGTGTTTCCACCCAACATGTTTTATATGCATAAACTGCCTGGTATTAGGCATAAGTTATTGTTTCTTTTCTTCAGTAATACATTTGATA
The DNA here is from genome assembly GCA_019650415.1 of Pipa parva. Classification (NCBI taxonomy): domain Eukaryota; kingdom Metazoa; phylum Chordata; class Amphibia; order Anura; family Pipidae; genus Pipa; species Pipa parva. The sequence goes on from WMED01004814.1 coordinate 14,136, forward strand.
TTTCATAAAAGAACTGGTGTGAGGCCTAAAGTCAATAGCACTCTAGGCATTTTACTGATTGGAAAATGCTGGAAAATATATACACATGTTCCCCTCCACTGAATTCAAAATGAGTGGTAAAAGCGGGTTTTACTCTGACATTAGTTGAGGTATATCTGGGCAACTTTCCAACCAGCACTTTTCTTGGGAGCAGATCAAGAAGACCCTCAGTCAAGATCCAATTAGAACATCCAGAATAAATAAAGCAAGACCGCATCATTACACTTTTGTATACTATAAACGGTTTACTAAACAGTTTAATATGAAGATATAGACTGGGCGAAAAGGGAACAAACTAGTATTTCAAATTTAGTGCCAACAATAATGGTTGGTCAGATTTTATAGTTTGTTTAACTGTTTGTCCAATACATGCTCAGTGCCAATTTGTTCTACTTTGTTTTAACATAGTTGCCAGTATGCCCGGCTTTGTCCCTATAATTTATGAGCTTTCTAATGTAAACTTGATGTTAAGATAAGATAAAAAATGTTCTCAGTCTTTCCCATTTCTTCAGCATCTTATATAAAGATTTGGAAATGTTACACTTGTACAATTTGAATCATTTTCAAAGACTATAATCTGTTTTTAAAAGTTCTCATTTCTCATTTTCAGGATATTTTGAAACCTTCACATTTTAGTAAAACTATAAAAAGGTATATGAGCAAACTGAACCAATGGAATTATCAGCAAACTCAATAATCCAAAGTATACATATCGAAAATGATGTAGACAAAAGGTATGCTATTTTTTTTTTTTTTAAAACGTGGCAATCATGTATACCTTTCATCATATTTTTTACAGATTACATAAAATATATCTATGTAACAATGATGTCATATTTTAATAAATATGGGGAGCAGTTTCAAAAATGCAACTACATTCTTGTAAAAGTTAAATATGTAAAATTACTTGTTCATACAAATCTTCCACAAATGAGAGATATTGTTACAAAAAAATGTCTTGATGAACTGAATTATTCTGGGGAAAATTGAATCTGTTAATATAACAACAGCTTGTATTATAATGGCGGTAAGTACATTATTCAGCCTTACCTAGGGTATAGTGTTGTGATCCAGCATAACATGGATTTCACCTCTATAGTATCATGAACAACTGGTTTCCTGGTAAAACTATAAGTTCAATTTCACTGTAAGTGGGACAAGTATGTTATTCCCTCAAGTGTCATTGGCATATTCATATTTTAAGCTTTATTCTGTAAATGTGTATATGTGAAAAGTAAAAATGAATACATTTTCACTGTTGTCTGTCATTTTTTATTCAGTTTATATTTTGAATTTAATGCAGGTTTATTGATCTATCACATGACAACAAGTATTCTATTTCAAGGGGACCAATCCCTTCCTCTGATGCATCCCCCACCAGTTACCATTTTAAAATACATATAAAACTCAAAATGTGGTCTCAAAACACGATGAGGTCACAAATAGTTATCAAAATACTGTTCCAGATATAAACATTGCATTTACCATTAATTTTATACCCACAATACTAGTTGATAGCTTGGTAGTTTAGTTTAAAGGAATCAAATGAAATCAACAACCTACATTATAAAATCATTATATCCTAAACATTATATACTAAAGGCCATTTAAGAGCCTGGAATGTTTATGATTTTAGGAATAAATACGCCCAAAGTGTTCAATTAAGAATCTCTGAAGACAAGACTTTGTGTTTTACCTCTGTTAATAACATTTAATTAGGTTATCCTGGGGCATCTATGGGGTGGGGGCATAAGGCATCCATAAATTTGAAAAACTTCCCGCCAGGAAGAAATTCTATGCCTCAACAACAGCCATGCGGCTTTCAATAGTTTGTTCATCTGGTCATGTTGTTCACCAGCAGGGGGAGTTATGAGAAAGTGAGCCAGTGCAGCGATAGAAGCTAGAATGTTGGACATGGAAGTACAGGTATTATTGGCTACAAGATCATTACAGCTAAGAACTCGAAGTGGAATCCAAAATAACCTTGAACATTGCTGCAGCTTGTATGCCTGTTTGTGTGTGAGACACATGTGGGCAAAATTTATTAAGGGCGAAACGATCACCCGACATTAAATTCCGATTGCATGATCAGAATTCCAATTGCATGATCAGAATTCCGATCGTGCGGTAAAAATTCTGCACGTGCGGTAAAAATTCCGCATTTGATAAATTTCGCCCAGTTAACTGTGTCTGTTTGTGTGTGAGACTGTGTCTTTTTGTGTGTGAAACTGTGGGGGGAATTCACTATCTTCCGAAGTGAGGTGCGTAGTCTTCGCCTCACTTCGGAAAGACTGAGATGCGCATGCTGATGTCCTGTGCGCGGACATCAGCATGCGCATTAAAGGGATTCCCATCTCAGCAAGGCAACTCTTATGCTCTCGCCGAGACTGGAATCCCTTTAATGCACATGCTGATGTCTGCGTGCAGGACATCAGCATGCGCATCTCAGTCTCTCCGAAGTGAGGCGAAGACTACGCACCTCACTTTGGAAGATAGTGAATTCCCCCTTATGTCTTTTTGTGTGTGACTGTGTCTGTTTTTTTGTTAGAAGGACAGTGTATGCCTGTGTGTCAGGGAGACAATGTTTATTTTAGAGACAGTATGTAATGTGAAAAAGACAGCACCTATGTGAGAGGATGTGTGTGTCTGTGTGTATTTGTATTAAGGAGAGATTGTGTGCATTTCTGTATTTGTGTAAATGTGTGTGTAGGTTAAGATCTGTGTGTGTATGAGAGATTGTGTGGGGTTTTTTGAGAGCGAGAAACTTTGTGCATTTGTCTCTGAAAAAGAGATAGTGTGTGACAATATGTGTGACTGAGGGGGTTATTCACTACGGTGCGAATTCGACTGTCAAATTCGCAAACAGCGGATTCCCGTAGCAAATCTGCTACAATTTCCCCCATTGTAAAGTTGCGACAATTTTCCCATAATAAAGTCGCAACTGCGACAATATTCTCATTATAAAGACATGACTGCGACAGCAGCAGCCTATTGCAACTGTCTTTATCTGGCAAATTTACACCTTTACGCAACAATTCAGACTTTACTAAATAACCCCCTTGAGTGTCTAGGGCAGTGTGTGACAACATGGAAGACTGTATGGGAAGTCATGCAGACAGACTGTGAATGTATGTGAGAGAGAAACCATTTGTAAGCAGAACACTGTTCAATATCAAATTAGTTGGGTAAACTTCAGGCTAATCTGCAAATCAGCCTAAATAACTAAGTGACAATATGCTGTAAACAACCTACTGTAAAAGAAAAAGAATAAAGATTAATGGGCTATATTCACCAAATTGTGAATTGTCTCATGGATGCATGAATTTGAAACTGAGATCCCCTACTGGTTAGAAAATGATTCCAGCAAAACAGCAATGAAGCCTGAATTTGTTTCACCTAAGTGTCAAGCTACCATGCAGCATGTCATACAAAGTCTAAGAGGCACAAAACCAGATTATGGTAATGAACCAGTTAGAAACTAAATAACCATCAACAAGCCAGTTCAAAGTCAAGTGTATGTATGTAAGTATGTACAGTATGTATAAAAAAGGAATCCTCCAGCACTCTGGTTAAAAGAAGGAAGCTTTATTGAACAGTTTAAAAATGCTCCAGTCTATAGGGGGCAAATCATCAAGAAGCGAAGTGAGCTACGATCCGTTCGGCTCACTTCGCTAATAGTAGTATGCGCATGCTGATGTCCTGTACGCAGACATCAGCATGCGGATTAAAGGGATTCCCGTCTTGGCGAGAACAAAAGAGTAGCCTCGCCGAGATGGGAATTCCTTTAATGCGCATGCTGATGTCCGCATACAGGACATCAGCATGCGCATACTACTATTAGCGAAGTGAGCCAAACGGATCGTAGCTCACTTCGCTTCTTGATGAATTACCCCCTAGATCTCCATAGAAACAGGTAATCCTATGTGTTTAGTGCTTGGACAGCACTTAATCATGATTAATTTAGTGGGAGTGCCAAAGGATTCCTTTTTTTCTGCTTGGACAAGATTTATGGGATAATTCCCCTGAGCACGTGGGACTGTCAACAAGTGTGGGTAACCCGAGTCAATACTTATACTGGAACTGAGCCATTTTTCTTTCTGCATAAAGTATGTACAGTATATAGTCCAGTTAAAAAGTCAAGTGCCAGTAGGATAAAGGTTCAGTTTTAAAGTCCCTCTCATTCCATTAATGATCTGTTGCCAACACCACTTCCATCACTCAACAAAAAATCATTAAATAATATATAACTTCTTTGCACCTTCCATTGCTACTGTAAGTATCAGGATTTAGCACTTACTTGTGACTTATGTAAGGGGACAGCTACAGCTCAGAGCCAGTTCCCCCTATCAAATTTCTTCCATTTAGCCCCATTACTGTATGGTCTTCCCATCCTAATCATGGCAGCTCCCAGTATGTTCTGATGATGAAGTCACATCCCCAATTTTTACCGTAGGTATAATAAAGAACCAGGGCCATCTTCATTTAAGCAGATATGGCCCTTGCAACCCTTTATTGCATAATACTGCCAAGAAGATTCAAGAAGCAGATTACTTTGGAAGCATCCAGTGCCCATACCTTAAAGAGCCATTGCATCTTTTTTTTCTTTCTGTTGCATTTTGCAATATATTATGAAATGTATGGGCTTTCAGCTTTTGGAGATCTACACATCAAGGGGGGAATTCAGGATAGTCTGAAGTGAGGTGCGGAGTGTTCACCTCACTTTGGACTGACTGATCTGCACTCGCTGATGCCCTGCACACGGACATCAAAGAGCGCATTAAAGGGATTCCAGTCTCGGCAAGGTAACTCTTTTGCTCTCGCTGAGACTGGAATCCCTTTAATGCGCTCGCTGATGTCTGCATGCAGGACATCAGCGAGCGCAGATCAGTCAGTCCGAAGTGAGGCGAACACTCCGCACCTCGCTTCGGACTATCCTGAATTCCCCTCCAAGAGTCATGATTACCTTACTGGTAGCAGTCACTTACTTATACCTTGACTAAGCCCTGCTGAATCATTCTCTGTCAATTTTATAGTCATAACTATGTGACTTTGTCTACTCTAAAATCTCATGATTTACTAACCCCCTAGTTTGGTTCAGGGAGACCCATAACAGCTGGGCAGTTCCCAAGAGCCTAGAAGAATTATAGCATGATCATTTTTGCTCACACTGATAGTGGATCAGTAGCTAGCTTCTGTTTGATCAATTTTAATAAAACTGGGTCATTGTGCCCATTTACTATTCAATCTAAACCTCCCTTTCTTTGACAGGTTGATTCAGGGAACACCCAGATTAGCTGGGCATTACCCAAGTGGGAGAGTAGTCAGTTGTAACAGTGGTATTTTTATCCCTAGCTAATGCTATATTACAGATGAAGGATTTTCCATTTGCATGGTGCATGTTATTTTAATGCAAGTGTAATAAAGGTATTAGATGTTAACATAGTCTGACTCATTATTGGAGAATAATTTTTAAGATTGCATATTAATTGGGTGTCAGTACAAACTTTTCTTCATCGAAGGACAATGTAACAACTCCAGCACAGATGCAGTTAATTGTTTTATCAGTTATCTTTCTGTTTCCTCATTTTGTTTGATTATCGTTATCAATTTATTTTACAACATCTCTGCAGACCAATATAACCTTCCTCCAAGATCATTGCGGTGTGTTCTTTTCATTTCCTTTCTTCTTTCCCTATTTCATTGATTGCCTTACTGTGTATTCGTTGTCCTGCTGTCAGGAGTTTTAGGGCAAAATTTGTTAAACTCAAAAAAGTTTAGTTTATTCCCTGCAAATAATCGGTAAATATCAATCAATATTTTTTGATCGATTTTTACTGATTGAAACATTTTGATTGAATTTTTCAATCAGATTTTTTTGATGGGAAAGTAGCCATACTTTACATTAGTACTTTGCACTAGTACTAGTACTGTTGATATTTAATGATTGAACAGCGATATTTACAGGGAATAAAATTGAAAAGATCGAAATCGACCTTTGTTTACCCACCCTAGAAGTCATTCAAGCTCAACTACATCTTCCTTGTGTACTAGTG
>WMED01004815.1:0-10118 GCA_019650415.1 Pipa parva
GCCACTACCTCCACACAAATGCAAACTGCCACCCAGCCAAGTTCTGCTGCTACCTCCACATAAAACAAATATGCCACCCAGTCAAGTTCTGCTGCCACTACCTCCACACAAAATAAAACTGCCACCCAATCAATTCATGCTGGTTCTGAGTCCTCCACACATTCTAGGAATGCCACCCAGACATTTAATGATTCTGTAGCTCCTCCCACCTGCACATTTTCTCATTGAAATCATGCTGATGCCTAGCAAGAGACAGTGTAATGATGCCACCCAGTCAATTCAATTCAATTGTAAAATTGCCACCCAGACATTTAATGATTCTGTAGCTCCTCCCACCTGCCCAATGTCTCTGTTAAGTCATGTTGCTGCTGCATCTCCTCCCACCTGCACACTGTGTGCCACAGCTTAGATTTTCCCAAATGGCCGAGATATTCCTGTGTCCCAAAGTCAGTTATGAGGTAAGTTTTGCAACTTTATCTACTCTGATCAGTGAAGTGTGAAGCGATTCGGTCTGCTGCACTTGTCATCTGCCTGTCATTTTTTAACACAGCATTGTAGGAAGACCAAACCATGCTCCCTATGCCTATTTTAGCATGGAAAACTGTTCTGTGACACCCTAGATGCTCTAAGCAGCCCGAAAATAGGTTATTTTGGACCCACTTCAGTACGAATTTATTCGGACTGAATCGAATTTTTCAAAAAAATTCGGCGAAACAGCCGAATCGAATTTTTGAGAAATTCGGCCAACTCTAGCCCTGGACGTTGCTTTCTTTGGAGCATGTGCAACTGAATCTCCACCCTTCTAATGAATACTGAAGCAAAACAGAGAAAACTTATATAGCTCAGTCAGATATATAGTTAGGGGTACCCATTTAAGTGAAATAGGCAAAGGAACTTCAAAATTTCTTCTTCTATTCTTCATAAAATGCATCATATGACCAAAATATGTATTAAAGTTAAACTTTATATAGAATAATTTTTTGTTAAAAAAATGGCAATTCATGAACTGGGTTGCTACTAGAGGCATTATAGTGAACCCAGAGCCTGTTACACCTCTGGAAGCACTAAGGAACACAAATGTGAAGGATACAGGATACAGATGGTGCTCCTTCTAGAAGCACTAACATGTACAGTGAACAAGTGTAGGAACAGGGAGTATGAAAAATCAGGAACAAACATGACACTTGAAGGAAAGTTTGGATTCTGTGTACCACAGTGGGAGTTGACTATAGTTAACACTAAGGTGCATAGTATAATGAGGGCCAGGTCTTCATCCTGGAACCTCTGCAAGGGGGTATGGCCTTTGTGGCAGGCACATCCCAGGTTGAGGCCCACAGGTTATCCCCCCCACTGGTGGCAGGTGGATGACTCAATTGGAAACACTTGCAGAAGCTTGGAACAGCTAAACTTCAACTAGATCACTTGGAACAGCTAGTAGAACTGTAACTCACAGTACCCCTGGGCACATGCTAAACTATAACTCACAGCACTCCTGGCACAGTGTGAGACTAGACAATCCTCACATGGGATAAAGTTACATGCTGCAGAGACATACTGGATGCTGACTTGACTGAGAATGCGGTGAAGTCACTCTGGAGTTGCAGATCCCTTTAAGAAGCAGTAGTACTTGAAGCAGAAGCAGGCTGTAACAAAAGGCATGGATAGATAGACAGAAAGTCTTGAATCAAACACCAGATTTGAAGATCCATTGGTTTAAGCACCATTGAAACAAATAATGACATTGATAATCAAGCACTGTGTTAACCACAGCACTCCTATTTAAATCTCCTGCTGCTGATGTCATGTGTGATGTCAGACGGCCATGATTGGCTGTGAACCCAGAAGCGTTGGGCTATCTCAGCCCCAGAACTTGCCAGCAACATAAAGTCGGGTGACACAGGCACTGTGGCAGCAAGATAAGCACTGCTAGTAACATCAAAATTCAAAAAACCTACTATATCTATAAATAATTACCCGTGACTCCCAGGATTGTACAGTATATTTAAATAGATTTGTGCAATTAATGGTGCTTAAAAATTTGTAAATAAGGCCAGATTTCCTATGGTATCTACTGGTACTATTAATACATTTATTCATCCTATTCCTAGTCATCAGAGGCTCCCTTCAAATAATTAGCTTAAACCATTGTTCACCTCTTATAAATTTCAGACAGAATTTCTATAGTACCTACTATTAATACATTTGTTCATCCCATACCTAGTCATCAGAGGCTCCCTTCAATTAATTATCTTACAACATTGTTCACCTCTTATAAATTTCAGTCTCAGGATTTTAACAAAACATTTAATACTAAGTTGCATTCTAGCAGTTGAAAATACAATATCTGAAATAAGTAAAAGATTCAAGGGTAAAATATGAATTCTGTGCACACACCGGCATTCTCCCCATCAGATCATAACTTCAGTGACTTTTTAAAAGGGATCTGCATGAATTTATCAAACTTTTTTGGCTAAACCTTGAAAAATCACACATGAAAAAGGGCTGACACATGTCAGCGTGTGATACATATAACCAATAATGGGTCTCGAACCACAGCTATTGGTAAGAATATTGCTTTTCCTGTGATTTACAATATTATATAACTGCCAGAGTTGCACTGTTACTCTGAAAGGAATTAGGCAGGAAGTGTTAACACAACTTTTGTCCCTATGATCAGGATAGCTACTAACTTTTTTTTTTTTTTAAACTAAAATACTTGCACCAAAGCAGGATCAAGCAAATTAAAATGATATACAGCAGTAGAAAGCAATACATACAATGGAGAGGACATCATGTTAGGGAGACATCTCTAGTAAATTTTTAACTAAGCCTTCCATTAAAATATTTTTGATAGGGTTATAATAATAATATTAATAATAATAATTCAATAAAAATAAAGTACATAAATAATAAAATAAAGAAGAAAACTTTAATGAGCAAGAAATTAACAATTTTTTTTGAGATTTCAGGTGAACCAGCCATGAAAGGACAGACAATATGATAGAGTCAAATTTTGGAAAATGGTTCCCTACAAAATCTTCAGCATTCAGTATGTTAAGGACAGTTAAAGGGCAAAATGTATTAAAGTCGGAAAGACCATCAGTATTTCCAACTTTACTGAGAGAAATCTCATTTTGTTCTCTCAAGATCGAGTTTTTCGTTCTCGAATTTTCAGTTTTCCTATGGGAATCTTCATTAAGGTTATTTCTTAAGTCTGGTTCACATTAGTGAGTGAGAGTGAGCATCATAGGCTATTTATTTGGGTAGCCCAACATCCTAATGCTACCAATTTCAGCAGCAACACCTGCCCCATTATGTAAGCGGGGCCTACTTCCCTGAGTTCTCAAATAACCTGGGATGCAAATGATATGTTGCTGTAAATGGTTTAGTACATACTGTTACTTTAGTGCTACACTATTATATAAAAAATATTGTTAGGGGCTTCTTCTGTCTTAGAATGGGATTATGGTAGTTTATTTTAACTTGCTTTATGTAAGGCTGAAGATAAAAAAGTAAATTAAGTACAGGTTCTTTATAAAGCTCCAAAATGAGGCTGCTAAAGTTACAGGAATTTCTAAACATCAGACATCTTAGCTCATTAATAACATTCAACAACATTCTCCATGCCATCAAAAATAGCAAACATAAATTATTTGATGATACAATCAAATTTACAAATGCACATATTGCACAATAAATTAGGATGAACTATTTCCTGTAGTACTAATAATAGTGATGAATATGGGCCAACCTATTCTTTAGTTCTGAATCTTAACCACAAATTAAAACATATTTTCCCTCTTTTTCCCATGTTTTCCAAAAATGTAGTGTTTGGCTAACCATCTCTACATGTGAGTGGAATGTGTGGCTGCTCAAGAAGACAGAATGTAGGGGGTGCCACATGGTTCTGTTGCTGCTTACATATCATAACAGCCCATTGGCCATCTAGTTCCTTATCTGCCTGTCTACTACTGCTTTAAAGTGAAATTGCTTTGGTTAAAGGAAATCAAGCTCGCATTAGGGAAAGTTTGTCTTTTGGGTAAAATTCATCAGTTTAGAGATTTTCAAGACATTTGTACTAACTCATAAAAAATGAAAACTAAGCAAACAGCTCATTGATATATATATATATATATATATATATATATATATATATATATATATATATATATATATATATATATATATATATATATCTGTTTCAGTGTTAATAAAAGTAATACAGTAATTGCACTATTGTCATTACAAATAGCACAGGGCACCTCTCACTTTACAGGGCAAGGCTTAGAACTCCTTACCCTGCATTAAAGAAAGACACACATAATGATGGTAACCATACGGGGTTGTCAATATTAGAATTACTAAATAACCGTTGTAATCTATACCTAGGTAAATAAGGGGTACTTTAAATGGATTTTTGACTTATAAGATATCAAGTAGAGAGTGATTTGCTTTATGGGAAGGATAAACGTTTTGTTGTTTAGTAACACCAGAAAATGTGCTTATAAAAAATTGCAAAGGAAATGCTAATAACTACAGTGAAAATATTACTGTTATTGTATATTAATCAACTATATACCATAGTTGTTTCACACCATATGTGTGATATACAGTATATGATACCATATGTATCACAACGGTATGTGCATTAAAAAATAAACTTCGTATACAAATATTCAGTTCATTTTGGATGTTTTACTTAAACTCGATACAAAACTATGCAAGATTTTCAAAAATTCTATCCTCTAAAGCTTGCCCTATTGATTTGTAACTGGGATACAGTTCATTTTTTCATTCATTTTGTTAAGTTCTTACATTTTCTATTAAGGCTGATTTATTAACTATCAACTATGTCTTCAAATCTTTTTACGTTCAATACCAGGAACTCCAAATCTAATAATTAAACAGGAATAGAAAGGTATCTAATTTTTAAAAGCAATTACTTATTCAACTGACTTTGTAAGATCCAGAATCTATCAATACGTAAAAGCCAGCAGTGCAATAAAGGTGCATGGGATTGTTGCCATATTCAATGTGGTAATATGGTTTTCTGTAACACTAAGGGGAACAATGGTACTATTTGATTTGATTTACTTGCATGATGTTTCCTAATTGAACTTTTCATTTGTAATGGTTCACAGTTTTTACAGAGTGCATTTGGATCAAATTAACAAGTCTTCAAAGTGAATTAAGTTTAGCTTCAGTATTTTAAGAGGTGATGAAAGTAAAGTAAGCTACTGTAGATTAGATTAAACATGACTGGAAATTCCACAACAGAGGCAAAGAATTATCTCAACTTTTCATTTTAACGTTACTAAAAATTAAATGTTGTGCTTTTTTGAATTTTTTACATAATAAATCATCAAACAATCTGAGTTAATACTATTAGCAATTAAATATAAAGTTAATTCCAACTGTTTGCAATAATAGGTCCATAACAGTTTGGGTAATAAAATATTAGGTCTCACTGTGAAGAAAAATTTGGAGTCTGGAAATTCTAATTGGGGGGGATTAGAAAGATAACACCTTACACTACAAAGAGATCATGCTATGGTCATTTCGAACAAGCAGGATAGATATCTCCGCCAAGCCTCCCATTTATACTGAACTTGGCCATATCACAAACTGTTCATCCAGAGAAACATTCCCAGAGGCATGAAATCAACCTCAAATAGCATGTTGAAAGGCTGTACAAAAATCATTGTTTTTCTAAAAAATGGATTTTATAACTTAACCTTATTGAAATGGTGAGCTAATCATCATATTCTATTACAAGAGCAAATAGTTTACATTGACGTGCTTTTTTGGGGCCTACCCCTGTTTCTCCTGTGCTATGACATACAAAGTGCCATGCTTACAACATTATGCATTCCCATTGTCAGGAGGAGAACATAGTACTGTAAAATAGATTGTCTTATCCAGTCAATTGTGCCATTTCACTCTGCCAAATATTGTTTACCAAAAACACTAATAAAAGAAGCATTTGCAGTGAAAAAAACAAACTTATTCAGAATATACAGTACACTGAATTAATCAGAGCCCATTTCAATCTGACCCTGTAGAATAGTTTGGTTAAGGTTGTTTCCTTTAAAATACATATTACGGAAGCCCAAACTACAAAGAGAGGTCTCTCCTTCACAAATCCAGATTTAAAGCTTAGCAAATACTGTGTCTTAGTACATGATACTGTAGTTATCTGCTATAAACTTCAATTACCTCAGATTTAAACTCACTTTATAATCAATATATTTTACCCCAGTCCCTAACAAGTACCCGCCGAGCTTATGCCAGGATAGTTACCCAAAATAATAAGGCTGTCTGTGATTATAGGAATTACTACCTGCAGGGACAACTTTAGAAGCAAACATCATCACAGTTGTACTATAGGAGTTGGTACATTAATCTATATGCCTAAGGTATAACTTCCATATAAATCTTTCTCACGCTTTAGTTCTCTTCAGTAAATGTGTGCAGTATAGAAGGTTACTTTTTTTTCTGACTTTGTTTCCTCTATATAAGATTTTACTGACTCTCTCTCAGTAACTAACCAACAGTGATGACCATGTTTTAGATGACAATTTCTATATAGTTCATTGAAAGGGAGAAATATGAAATGGCTACTATGCATTCCAGTGTCTTGGAAATAAAATGTAATAATAATAATTTTATAAAATCTTATTTTACAGTTTATAATTTTCATAGTACTCTATGTAAATTAAAAAATGCTTGCATAAAGCTTTCTCATCCTGAGATATAAATATACAACACATTGCCAGAACATGCATATGCCAAATGATTGCACACGTGTAAACACAAAAAAAAAAGGGATATAATTGTTTTATACGGAAAAGCTTGGTGCCTTGGAAATAAAATTTAATAATAATAATTTTACGATATCTTTTCCTATAGTTTATAGATTTTATACATAAATTTCAAAAAATGACAATGATAGTTTTCTGATTTGATATTCTTTCAATATATTAAACAAAATAAATCAACTTTGTTTGTGTCATCTTTTATATACTTTTTTAATGGAAATTAGTAGAATAATTAGGTACAGTTAGGTAGTTAGGTAGAGATTATCTTATTCTCCCATCCCGGAGCAGCATAGTTTGAGGTCAACGGAAAGTCTTCCCTTATGGAATTTTGGTTTTAGGTCACTATGTAGTGGCATCATGACCATTGTATGATGACTGAATTGTACAGTGCTATGTAAATTTGTGGCACTTTATAAATAAAATTATGCATACATGTAATAAGTCCATCATGAAGCTGTCATGATGCTCATCTTTAATCAGCACAGTGGACTACTTTGAAGTAAATATAAACAGAATTTATATGGCTTATAGCATGTAATCTAAAATCTTATTTTAAAATAAAGATCTATGATCAAAAATAAAGTACCTTCCAAATTAATTATTAAGATAAGATGATGATGAATGGAAGACCATCCATTAAACAGTGGAGTTCAGTCTAATTAAAGTTACATAACACTGTGCTGGCTCTAAGTGAATAATTTCAAACTATTATGAAATCCTAAATAGAACTTTTTACTATTCCTAGAAAAGTTGAAAAAATGCCACAAATACTCATATTAACTAACATTTTTCTAAGTCCTTGGTTGAAAAATCACCCATATTGATACCAATTTCAAAGGGCTCCCTTGAAAGTAATGTCAATTTTAGCGGTATTAATGCATCAATATTTATCGATATCGATAAAAAATTTTTTTAACTTTACATAAATTAGGGAAAAATGAAAATGCAAAAAAAAGACCCATTAAAAAATGGGCGAAAACAGGTGAAAAACAGTGATAAGGATCAAACAATCTTAGTAAATATCCCTTTATATTACTGAAATGCTGTGCACATTGTCATTATGCTGAGGTTGTGCTGCATATTTAAATGTCATCCACAAAATAACCTAAAGTTTTCCTATTAGTTCTTTTGATCAAACAATTACTGTGAACCTTTCCTTTTCCTGAACCATTTACCTACCCATGAGCCACCTAACTCTGAAAGGGTTAGCTTATTGTGTATTTACCCAGAAACTACAGGTGTAGTAAGCATTGTTGCCACTAGGCGGAATTGCAAGAAGCATTACATTTTGCTTTGTAAGTAGTTACTTTGCTTTGAAATAGGGTTAATTCATTCAAATTGAATTGTACTTGCAAAATGAAGTAAAGTACATAGTGGCAAAATTTGTACAAATTCTGAAAACAAGCAAGTTATTTCACTTTTTGGTTACTTTTTTTCTCTGGAGCAAGGAGCTTGCATTACTTCTGAAAAGTTAACTCTTAATAGTACTGTAAAGTGTAAGGAATTTGTGACATATGATAGAAGAATAGCAAAGTGCAAATGGGTTTAAAGTTCTAAGATAGTTAACTTGTTTCTGCATAAGCAAATATCATGCAACTTGTTATATGCACTAATAAAGTTATTACTAGTCAACCTTAAAAGGAAACTGAACCTAAGAAATACTTCAGCAAGAAACAATATTATTCCAACAATATAGAAGACTTTCCCTCAAATGCAATACTGAAGTCATGTTAACTTTGCTGAATCTTCCTATGGAAATGAATTGTATTTGTATACAATTTGATGGTTAGATGATTCCTGGATTTACACTACTGTAATCAAATGTTATAACAAGAAATAACAACTAATTCATGCCAAATCAAATTTAGCTTTTTACAGAAAAACTCCCATATTATGAAGAAACAATTTCCCAAGAGAAAAAAACAGATTCAGAGTGTTTATTGCTAGAAGCAGACAAGCAGTCTCAAAACTTTACGGTTTATCATCTTAATTGCCCATTTAATGGTTTGACCCTGGCGGTGCCATGAACTGCTTAATGATGTAGCATGTTTGGACTTAGGTAATCAGAAATACAAAAGGTATTTAGAGAGAAATCCAGGGAAATAAAGAATCTGCAGGACAGGAATACTGTGAAGTGACATTCACTAAGTAGAATATGTATAAGTATAATGGATATAGAGAAATATTTCTACATGGAAATAAAACTCCCTGGGGAATGTGTAGCTGAATACTAAAACAAACATTCCATAACTCAAGAGGAATATCCATTATTAACATTTTTATTTAATGTTAGTGAATGTTTCAGATGCCTTGGGTTGATGAACTTACTGTGTTTCCCCGAAAATATATTAATTTTTGTTCCTAAAAATGCAGTAGGTCTTATTTTCAGGGGATGTCTTATTTTCAGGGAAACAGGGTATGCGTATTTACGCTGGTCTTCTGTCACGCCCACCAAGTCACCAGGATGTCTTTAAATTTTTGTATAAAGTTTCTTCTTTGATTTAATAATTCCAGATTTATTTACATCTGTATACTTTCCTTACCAAGCCCATTGCTGCTCCAGAGGATTTTAGAAAACTAAGCAGTTTTTTTTCAGAATCAAAAGATGCCCTGTAATTCTGCTTTTTTACATTGTGTAATGACCCCTCCAGGGCCTCCTTCTACCTGAGCATTCTCTGTCTGTATGAGCCAGTGATACAAGTTAATAAAGATTTTTGTTTTCATTTCAACACTTAAGTCCCTGGCACCCATGTTTTCCACAGCACACCACAACATAACCACAAATCAAGCACCCACAATCCTCCTAATCAATGCGAGGGCTCACTCTAGAGGGCAGAGTCTGCAAATGTAACCCATGTTCTGCCACTAGCCTGAGCTTATGGTAATGGTGCTGTACAGATCCGTAAATCGTTATATTTAACTATAGTTATACAATTATATATAATAATCTGTTACATAGCATAAAGCAGAATAAAGTGTTTCAGTGTCATCTTATTGTATGCATGTCATCTGCCCTGCCTGTGTAACTTACTTACCTTATGTTTGTTTTACATGCTTAACCCTTTGTAAAACCAAAATGACTCAATTATAAATGTACTGTATGTATCAATTATGCATTAAGAATATACACAGTTGCCATTAATTTCTGTAGATTTCTTATCACGGTTCCCTCTCAGAAGGTAAATTTAAGCTACAGTGCCGTACCTCCAGGAGTTGCAGCACTCATGGTGGTAATGCCACTACTGTGGCCTCTGTATTGTGCTGCAGTGATGAGGGCCCAACTGCAAATTGTGCACCAGC
>WMED01004816.1:0-20226 GCA_019650415.1 Pipa parva
ATTTATAGACCAGTTTCTCAGTTGTTACAGCTCTTGCTACCCTTCTATCTGTGAATGTAAGTCTTCCTCCTACTTAAATTGTAAGCTCTACAGGGCAGGGACCTCCATCCTCTTGTGTCTTAAAGTGATTTTACACTTGTAAGTTACTCACTTGTAATGTGTAATGCACTTTTCCCATGTCTGTCTTATATTTGTATTGCTGAATTGTACAGCGCTGCGGAAATTTGTGGCGCTTTATAAATAAAATTATATACACATACAAATCACCATAGTGACTAAGCCAAATACCCTGCCGTATAAAGTAGATGTTGGTATTAAGTCTATTAAATGTGGTACAAAAGTCAAGGTCATTACACATAATGGAACTATACATTTTCAGAAAATATACAATGCAAAAACCAACAATCATACAAAGACCAGTTTAAAAGGGCTGTGAAGTATGACAGAGAAATGGAAAATCACAAAAGAAAATGTTATTTTGGATGGCCGCACATTATGAGATATAAGGCGATCTGGACTGTAAGACACTCCTCAAATTTCTTGTGAACCATTTTTGGAAATAAAAAATATAAAGCATAACATTTTAATTTTCTTTGCCTGTTGTGTAGGGAAGTAGATGGGTGGATTTCCATTATAAAAAAACATTTGGAATTGACTTGGCAGTTTTTCTTACGCAGTACTTATGTTATCTTCAAAGATGAATTCCTGATTTGTATTGATTCTCTCTGCTGGTAGCAGCTATTTTTAAATGGGAACTAAAGACTTGTTGGTCTTGGGATGATTCTGAAAGGGGGAGTTAAATACTCACCAATCGCAATCTTTCCTCCAGCCCTGCCTTCTGTTCTCTGTAAAAGTACATTTTTATTTCTCCCACTGCAGACCTGCAATCCATTTCTTTTTCTCTTTCCTCTTAAAAATTCCTGAGTTGAGCAAGTGCAGACGCAGTATTACATTGAAATATTTTGAAATTTCTTAAGCAGGAGTGCAGATCAGTTACTGATAAAAACTTGGATGCTATGTTTAGCCAAATTCTTGAAGTCCTCCCTGGATCTGCACTGGTTGCAGTTAAATGCTCTAGTAACTGACTGATACAGGGTCAGATTACCAGGTGGAGTCCTATGTGCCACATCCTCTGTATCTGGCTGGTCAATCCCTACTCTATATTGGCACCATTTGAGGAACTTTCTTTTCCCATGCTTCCTTGGCATATAGTAATTGTTAAACTGAATTGAAACTGTTATAATATTAAAATTACAGTAATGGGCAGGCCATTAATCTATGGACATATTAACACAGACAATGGTTGACTAAGCCTGATAGGAACTAGATAGAAGTAAGATAGATAGAAGTTATCATATTTGGCACAAATGGCATCAGAATAATTTTAGCAGAAAGCACTGCTAGTAGAAATACATCTGGGAAACGGCCCTAGTTTTACAGTTCAGAATATGTGTCCATTATACATTTGATAATAATAAAATAGTAGTAACATAGGAATTCATTTCTTTCACCTTTCGGTAAACCGTGGACAAATGTTCTTTTTTTTTTTTTCGCAAAGATTTTTATATTTGTGACCTATTGTAAAGCATTAGTTTCTTTTATTTTACTGCCTGAATATTATTTCTTTATATTACCAAAGAGCAGGCTTTCCATTGTAAATGCCATGCTATTTTTATCTCTCTGCTAGAAATATCCTCATTCTTTCTGGCAGATTTAGAAGATGTAATTCCCTTTACTCCCTCATCCCCACCTCCTGCACATCACTACATGCAGTGGCTGTTAATCTCATTTTGTGCACGGTCCCTTATTCAGCCTGAATAGCTATGGTCATGGAGACACAACAAACATGGTCATTGTGTAGAAATACAGTCTCTTCAGGATTGTGCAACATCAAATACAGACATTAGACACTCCTCGTGATATAATTGATGACCACTGTGACAATAATACTTTTCAGTACACAATAATCCATTTCCAAGTAAACAAAAGGGAGGTTTGTGGGGAAGATGCCTTATTCTCTAAAAGTTTGAAGTTATAATCCTCTCAAATGGTCACTTTGATATATTTTTGTCTTCATAGAAAGAGATAAGCAAAAAGGATAGACCAGTGCTGTCATTCATGTTTGTTACATCATCAGTGCATCACCTTAGTCTATGTAACCTTTTCGGCTGAGAGAGCCACATAGTGCGGCTCTGCTCAGTCCTTTTCAATCCGAAGCCGCTGACATCATGTGTGACGTCACATTGGTGACGTCAGTGACTCTGGATTAGCTAGCAACCCATAAGCGTGGTGACATCAGCAGCTCTGGATTGGCTAGCAACCCGGAAGCACTGAAAAAGCTTTGTCTCTAAAGCGCTTGCTGGCGATTAGCTGGAAGACTGTAACGAGTGGTGCTTGCATATGAGCACCACTCGTTACAGTCAAAGAGCCAGATGCAGCCATCAAAAATGCCACAACTAGCTCAAGAACCGTAGGTTGCCAACCCCTGCCTTAATCTATCTATCTGCCTATATGTCTAATCTATACATCTATCTAATCTGTCTGTCTAATATATCTAGTTGACTGTCTGTCTATTTATCCATCCACATAGTAGAATTCCTGGCGTTTTTTCATAATTTGTTTAAATATTCATAGACACATCATTTGACCATCAGTTCCTCTCTATAATAATGCTTGATGTGTAATTTCCTAAATGATAACATCTCTCAGTGCCAAATTCATTCTCATTATCCTAACAGTTTGTTTTTCAACTATTGAAGGATGTAGGATTGCCCAGAGGAAGCCATCACAAACCATGATACCATAAGGTGTCATTCACAGGATTTTCCTATCTTCACCCACATGAAAAACAGCCATAGAGTGACTATGTTTTGGCACAGAGGTTGGCTTTTCCTATCAGCTCTGCATTATAATCAAAAATCACTGCCATTTCTCTAGGTTTGTAAACCTCTGACTGCATGTCTTTCTCAATACTCCAAGTAGCAATAAATTAGATTGTACCTTGAATATAATTAATACTCGTGTCAAAAAATGCATGGTGTATGAATTACCTTTTAGTATAAAGCTAACAGATGTTTATGCTTCATAGGTCACAGGACATTGTTCATTGGAGTACATGTCCCGCTGGGAGGAAGGAAAAGCCATCGGCGTCACAGACATCGTGGGCACAAACATAGAAAAAGAGACAGGGAAAGAGATTCAGGACTAGAAGATGGGCGTGAATCCCCTACTTATGGTAAGGGATTTGTTTTATAGTTTAAGCAGTCATTGCAGGTAAAGGGTTGTTCTCCCTCAAATCCATTTTAATATTTTTAGAGAATAGTGATCTATATTTTTATTTTCTTTGGTTTTTAAATTATTAAAATTTTGTTTTGTTCCATCAATTGATCTCACACGCAATACATTTTTCCCGTGCTCCATGTGCAGAGTAAGTGGAGGTAAATGGTGGTGTTAGTTAATTCACCACCAGTTATTACTCTTTTTGGCCCATAAAAAAAACCCAATAAAAATTAGAGAAAAAAAATGTATATCTATAAATATCCTGCAATCCTGCATTTTTATTAAACCATTTAACAAAAACATGGGGATCCCATATAGCTAGTCAATCAAAATTTTGGCACATATTGCCTTTATCATGATTTTCACACCTACTGTATATATAACTCTTTCGATTTATTGGACATGCATGCACAGAAAACTGCTGTGAGGTCAAGCTGGACCATTCCATCTGAACAACCTGTTTCTATATAGATGGCTACTCTTTAAAAGTTAAAGATGTACACTATATATATTTTTTCCCTTTCATTTTCTGCTACAGTACTATAAAATTTCAATTAGCTTTATTTTTAGATCTGTATCATAAAATACTTGAAATCCTTGTTGTGGGTAACATGCATATTACATTGACAGCCCAGTGTATGGAAACATATATGTATATCTTTAACTTTGTGTTTTTAGACACACCATCACAAAGGGTTCAGTTTATTCTTGGGACAGAGGATGATGATGAAGAACACATTCCCCATGATCTGTTCACTGAGCTGGATGAAATATGTTTGCGTGAAGGGGACGATGCAGAATGGAGAGAGATGGCGAGGTAAACAGATATGAAAGCTGCTTAGGGCTGTTCTAAAGTAATATAGAATCTACCTTTGAGTAACAAAGCTAAACATTCAAGGGGTTTATTGAACAAAGTGTGAATTTGACTGTTGAATCGGGCGAAATTTAATAAAGTTGGAAAACCCGCTCTCGGTCTTTCCAACCAAGTTGTTCTCGTGAAATTATCAAGCGAGTTTTTTTGTTCTCGATTTTTTGATAGAAAGGTAGCCATTAGTAGTGTAAGAAAAACAAAAAATAAAAATAGCTGCAGCACCCAAAATATAAATAAATGATTGAATGAATATATATGTAAATGGATTATTCAATAAACGAATTAATAGAACAAACAGTTATGAACCAAAATGAAAACAATTAAAAATATGTAGGAAAACAAAAACAATAGTCTCTGATAAACGTAAAATAAACCAAGTCCAGATAGTCCAAAATGAATCAAATCCAATGAATGACTTAAGAGAAGTACTTGCGCTATACCATTGCCGGCCAGGGGTACTCTGCCAAAAGTCCCCAAATTCAAATAGACGATAATTGCTGGAAAAAAACCCAGCAAAGGGACGGAAGCGCTGGAGAGAAATGAAGAAACAGAAGAGAAAACAAAACATGCCTCTAGTGTGATACCGTTTTTAAGTGAGAATGACAGTGAATCACTGTGATGGATTACCACAAAAAGGTGCAATTATGTTTCTATATCACTATGAATGGTGATATATTAGTGCACATATAGATAAAACGGTGTATTTATTAACCGTAAATCTGATGTGATTTAACAATTAAGGAGGTGGCAAGGTACTGGTACTTTTTTTTTTGTTTTTTTTTGTTTTCCCTTCTTTTTTTTCATTTTTTCCAGCAATTATCACCCATTAATAGTGTAACTGGGTTGTTAAACGGTATGTACTAAGAGTTGTTTAATAACTACATTTACCATACACTTCCCCTTTAAGTGCATAAACCAAACTAACCCAGTCCCCTTAGGGAAGCTGGCCCCTCTTCCTTATTGGAGTGGGCCAGAAATGTATCTAACAATATATTAAATGTGGTGCAGCATAAATAATATACAGTACAGGGCACCAGTGGTTCTCTTATAACAACTGATCTACATTTATTAAATAAAACAATTAGCAGCAGAGGATCATATAAATTATAATAGTTGCAGGAAGTTGTAGTTCACACTGTCATGAGTTACAGCACATTACATCCCTTTTATATCTTGCATCTATATGAATGAATAATAATTGCCTATATCTGCATTTACTTTAGAGAACATTGGTGAATGCAGATATGTACAATCACCTAACCAAAGACCTTATATATACACAGTATATAATTTGCAACCAGATAGATACATCACATTTATACTTACCACTCCAGTCCACAACCTCCACTCAACAGCCAATTCCAGTGGCAACTAGGGGATTCCAGGACAACTCCACTTTCCTTGGGAGGGACTCCAGAAGCCTTTCTTCTACGATAGGGCTCTCCCTTGATCCCTAAGCCTGTCCTGCAGCATTCCTATGCTGTGCAGCCTCAATCCTCAGAGAATGTGCACTGGCCAACTAGGCCACTAACCTCCTTTTGCGGTGTTGAGCTACTCAGGTAAATAAATCCTACTCTGTCACTCTCACTCCCTAAGGTGAGCTAACTTGAGTAGTCTCTCTATCACTGGTTACCCTGTGCTTTCCCTCCACCAGGATGGTGGAGGTGAGAGTTAAAGCAGGCAGAGGGCTCAGAAACACCCCAAGCACTTGCTTATGTAAACTCCCATGTGAACTCTGATTGGTTAGCCTATCTCTGGGCAGGCTACAGAAGGGCCCAGAAAGTTCCAGAACATTCCACATACATTATATGTGGATGTATCAATAGGGGGAGCTCTAATCACTCAGCATATATATGCTAACTATAAACAGTAATATTGGTACAATTGAACATGTGAGAATGTGAAATTTACCAGTATACTGCAGTAGTATGTAGTACTTAAACAAGAAACCCCCATATTAATTACTAAACAATCTGTTAAATTTATATAAAGGGCTGGTTTATTACCTCATACTCCTCAAGCCCTGTGCAATGGAGGTGAGGTTGATGGTTTTGACTTTGAAGATACTTTGGCTTTTTAACTTATCTGCTACTGGTTTTGGATATTTTAGGGTACTGGCTTTGGTTGTTTGTATACTGCATTCCACATCAATTTGCCACCCCTAAAGTGGTGAATTGCTTTAGGCAACTTTGCTGCAATAAACTTGATAATATACATTACTTTAGCTTTTAGTAAATACCGGGCAATCTTTTTTCATAAATTCAGACCTACTGAAGTGCTGTGTCATGTAATAGGTGTAATTTTGGAACTTCACATAGAATTACATGACTTTTTTTGAGGCAATTTGCCTTGTTAGATGCTACTTTTGTAATTTAATGAATCACCACCATCATACAAGAATATATTACTCAGTGTGAAGTAATTTTCTAGGATATGGCTTAAACTTATGTTCTGTGGCTTAGGTGGCTGAAGTTTGAGGAGGATGTTGAAGATGGTGGGGAAAGATGGAGCAAGCCATATGTTGCTACACTATCTCTTCATAGTTTGTTCGAGTTGAGAAGCTGCATCCTACACGGGACTGTCCTTCTGGACATGAGAGCGAATACGTTAGAGGAAATTGCAGGTAATTTATGTTCAGTTTACAAAATGTTTATGGTGTTATTATTAAAACTCAGAGAAACCCCTGTACATATATTATATCTATAGTTTTACAGACCATGAAATATGCTTAGATATTGTTTAAAGAAGAACTAAAGTACTTTCTAAATTAGGGATGAGGGAGCCTGGGAAAGATAAATAAATCTACAAATGAATGTGTTTTGCTTCATTTTTCTTCTTGGTCCAGTTTTATTAAGCATATGATTTTGATTTTGCATTGTGTACAGTGCTTCTCCCACACATTTTCTAGACACTGCCTCACCATACCTTCTGAGTTCATTCTTTCTCTTTTTTTGCACCCATCCCATGTATCTCTCTTTTTCTCTTTTGAATATACAAGTACCTAAGTGAATATTCCCAATATGTTTTGCACCATTCCTTCATATATATATATATTGTTTTATCTACAGATCCAGATTATGGTATCTTTCTGCTTGATCATCTAGCACACAGCCAAACATTTCATCTCAAAAGGATTTATGTATGAAGGTTTCATTCATCAGTTGGCAAATGTTCTTTACTCTTTCTGCATAGAATGTTTTTCATTTAATAAAATTCATATGTATGCCAAGGATGTTTGTACATAGCAGATACAGTTAGAACTTTTTTTTCCCATCTGTCAGTTGCACATCAATTTTAAAAGAAAGTCTAATTAGAAGCAGCTGTGCAACACTACTGTATTCACACAGTCAAGCCAAATTGCTTCTCTGCTGCTGTACAGCAGATCGGATTGGGGTGGGGTCTGAAAATACATAAAATATTCCAAAGTTTGCGATGTTAACTGATGTTTTGTGCTTAGATTTTAGACTTACACACAACAGAAGTAGATCAGGAGAGAAGTAGATCTTTGTGTCCATACAGAGCTGGTCAGACACAAACCAAGATATTTGCTGATAATTCATTATAATGTGGACCTGTTTGGCAGTGGCTGAATGATTAAGCAAATCTGCCATCTTCACCTCCCCTGCATGGTACATTAACAAAATGTCAGTCTAGCCTCCAGTTGAATATTTTCTTATACTTCTTCAAGGTTAGATAAAACCTACTAAGTTATTCCTTATTTGCAGTTTGGTATAATGGAAAGGAAAAAGAATAATAAATTAGAATCCTTCCACAAATGTAGTAAGCTGCTAATTTTCTACTCCTTTCTTCATTCCTGCAATGCTGTTAACCTTTTCTGAATCTAGTCATGTTACTTGAATTTGTCAGATTAATGGGTTAATTACTGTTCTTCGGAATCACTAGGTTTACAGTGTAAATTGCCGCTTTAAAGATCTGCTCAGATAATTTAAAGCTCGTCTTCATTTTCTGATAAAGAAAGAAGCAGAGCATAAAGGGAAATAATTAAAAACCTTATAAAAACAGACCATTTGCAAATTGTATCAGAATACAACTGCCTACAACATATTAAAACTAACTTTATGGTGAAGATCCCCCCTTAATTCTTAATATTATATGCCTGAATATTAACCACATGACTGGACAGCTGTGCTTAGTAATAAACCCCTAAAATTAGAGAATTAGATAATATTTACCATGCAGGGATTTGAGGGTGAGGTTATCTTATAAAGAGGTTCTTCAAAAATGGTTTCTGCCCAGCCTTGCTCACAGGCCTGCAATTTAATCAATGAAAAATTTTACAGTGCATTATTGCCTATGTGGTCTTAAAACTACTACTATACTAGTTATCCACATGTCTCCACAAAAATTTATTTTTTTTTTTTGGGGGGGGGGCTGAAATTTTAGTAAAAACATTTAAAATTATTTTTTTGGGGGGGTGAAGTTTTAGTTAAATTCTTTTTTTTTTTTTTTTTTTTTTTATAAATGAAATCATTTAAGATAACAATAACAAAAATCCCTCATTTCCTAGGTTTGATTCATTCTAAAAACCATTAACAGATGTTAGTTTTTTATTTATTTATTTTTTATATATAGAATGCGGTATTTCCAATGAGAATAATTACATGTCACACAACCATTGTAAATCTGTGTTAATTGCTGTGCAAAATCAAGACTGTAACTGACAGATAAGCATAGATTGTCAAACATATCACTGTCAAGTACCAACAATATTTTATTTTCAATGTTCTTCTAGCATCTGGCAATAGTAAGATGGAAGTAGTCTCATTAGTCCGCCATCTGTATTTTTTATTTTCACAGTTCATTCAAAATTTGCATGAACAAGACTTTTCTTTTTTTGATCAGATGGTAGAACTGTTCCACACTAGTGAAAGTGAATGCTGGTATTAAAATTGGCTGTGAATGCACTTGTGGATGTGAAACTCACATTCATTGACCTCAGTTGAAGATGTAATCAATCTTTGTGCTAAAAGTTCATGTAGTCTGAATTGCTGCAGGCCATAGATACTGGTTTTCTTACACTAATAAAGTTACTTTTTGTGAAATCTTTGAGCCCATGTTTCTATTACCAAACAGCATGGACACTTGAGGACAAAATTTATTAAAATCTGAAAGACCGCTCTGGGTTTGGGATCGAGTTTTTTTATCTTGATTTTTTTGGACATTTTCAATGGAAAGGTAGCCATGCTACTAATGTTAACTATGGCTACCTTTTCATTGAAAAAAAAAAATTAAAAAATTGAAATTAAAAAACTCTATCTTGAAAATTCAAAAAATTTCTCCAGATTTCACTCGGTAAACTCTGAAAGACTGAGAGTGAACTTTCCGAATGTAATAAATTTTACCCAGACTGGCTAAGATGTATGTGTCCCCTGGCTAAAAGGCATGTGATCCCATGTGGTGACCTAGCAGTTAGCATTGCTGCCTTGCAATGGGTCTTGAGTTTCGATATCACACTAGAATCATTTTATCTTCTGCATGGAAATTATACATTCTCTTCATAGTTGCACTCTGATCTCCTCCCACAATTCAAAACCATCCAATGTTAACTGAAACCTGAATATATCAGTCCTAATTTGTGTCTGTCTGCCTATGTGTGATTGCATAGGGATACTTGATTGTAAGCTCCACAGGGGAGGGACTGAAGTGAATGCTTAATCTCTATATAAAATAGTTGGTGGTCATACCTGTTCTCTGCATGGCCTTGCATATTTCATGTTATATAGCAAAGAGGTATTGTGAACACTTTCCTTGGATTTACTGCATTGTGTATGTATTCTATTTAGCACGAAAGTGAAAGCTTCAAATTGGTCACAAAATATATCCATGTTTGCTCCATTTTAGAGTGCCTTTATTATCACTCTGGTTCTAACAGATCCTATATTTAGGCCTGTTAAACATTAAAATTGCATTAAAAAAGATAACTTTTTTTTTGCCATTTGGTACTGGGGATTTTATTGCATCACTGGATGAGAACTGGATAAATACAACATTAATAAAAATGTTTTTTTTGTTTTTTTTTTTGCTCCCTAAATTACAGATATGATTCTTGATCAGCAAGTAGCTTCTGGCCAGCTGAGCGAAGATGTTCGTCAGAGAGTGCGTGAAGCATTGCTGAAACAACATCACCATCAGAATCAGAAGAAGCTAAGCAATAGAATTCCAATCGTGCGCTCCTTTGCTGATATAGGCAAGAAACAATCTGAGCCTCATTCCATGGATAAAAATGGTAAGAGTGATTTCTTTTATCCTGTATTCATATCACATTTAAGGTAGATGGATCCTCTGTTTTTATGTTAGGTATTTTCTTTAGTATTTGATTGACTGGTTTTAAGTATGTTATAAATACTTGTCAATATATTCTATGTTCTTTTAAGCCAGTTAAGAGACATTTAAGTATCCAGCAGTAACTCTCTAACATAACTAATAATAGCCCGTCCAAAACCTCATGTGAAGAATAATGTACTTATTCATTTAGTAAGTAGTAACTCAGTAGCAGAACAGCACAGGTTTAACATAACCCCATAATGTCAGGAAACTCTCCCATCAATCAGGCAGAAATTTTTGTCGCTTTATGGATTGGGGTGATCAAGTAGCGTCCTGGGTGCGAGTTGAACTGAAAGCCTGCTGCAATCTGGGCAACAGCTCTACCTCTCCTACAGAAGAGTAGTAAATTTTATTGGGAGTGCACAACGTTCTTTCTATTGGATTCCCAGGCATTTTTGTGCACCCCAATTGCTGCACGCAAAGTTTGCATTTTTTGGGGATTTGCAGCGAGCCACACCACCTTCCTATATATCCTACCTCTCCTACATTTGAGTTTTTGCTGTGTGAGCCTATGTTTTCTCTGTGTGCTGACCAATAACCAGGCTTGTACACCTGTTGATTGTTTGCACAAGTGCCTCCCGTTTTCCATTATCCTGATGTATAAATATGAGGTTATTTCTAGAAGACTTGGCCCAAGCTGGTCAAGCACTGAATTAAAATTTGGGTACCTGCAAATGCAGACTTAACATCTTTGGTATCAGCTTCTTTATGGCATGATGCATTCATGTGGTTTTTACCAAGTAATGGAAGTCTCTCAGATCAGTTTCTACATGAAAGAAATGCTAAAGCTTCCCTTACATCGTCCACCTCCGTGATACAGGCTATTTGATAAGTTTAATGGAAAAGTAAAAATGCATTTAGCCTTTATTTATTACTTCCAGAGGAAGTCGAAAAAGAGGACGAAACGCGTTGGAACTTACTTTTATGAGTTATTTCTTCTAATAATACATGTGAATGCAATTTTACTTTTCTATTAAACTTTTTTTTTTTTTTAAACTACGCTATTGTGGCTTCTTCTATGACATTTGTCCCCAATGAAAGATATGGATGAAGCTACTTCCTCAGAGACTTTGAGGTTTTTAAATGCTGACTGACAAGAGAGTCGTTTGTGAATTTGCATTTTACCAGTTTGATAAGTTGTCTTTAAAGAGGAAGCACAGTCCATCTGCTTCTGTGTCTGTTTATACTTAGGGAAAGGTAAAATCCTTTATACCGGCTAATGTAGCTTTACACAGGAAAGGTTTCTTTCTGATTCCATTGTCTGTGACCAGATGAGTCCCTGGATCAGACATCAGTGGCTTAATTAAATAATAACAACTATAGATGTCTTTTCCTCCAAGAAAAGCATCAATCCATTTTCAGACCCAGCAAAGAATTGCTCATCGCCACATATCTTTACAGTAGTTAGTTGTAGCAGGGACTCACTCCACTACTGCACATTTGCAGAGGAATATTGGTGTGCACAGGAGCCCTGATAGGCCACTGACCCTTTTTCTACAAGTGACAGGAAATGATAACAAGTGGTTCCTTCTGTCAGATGACTATGACAATTTACTGAAATACATTTAGTTCCATTTGGCTAATCACCGATGGAAAGCCTTGGCTTCTGTAGAAAGATGAATCGCACCACCCAGTGGTAAGTTTGCAGATTGTTATAATATCCATTTTCAGCAGTTACAAATATTGTTCACATCAAACGAATTTTCAGAATATACACAGCTATGTTACTTTGTGGTTAATGGTATCTTGAACTGCTGTTTTCATATTGCATTTCTAGACATTCTAAGGGCTTGAAAAAAATACTTTCAATATAGGGAAACTTTTCTAACATTCAATTTTGTTCTTTAAATAGTGCTGCATTAATTAAATGACAATTCAAGTTTGAAAGAAGGAAAGTTTTTATTAGTTAAATTGTGCTTAATCAAAGAAAATCATGGACTGCCTGACATTAACAGTATAAATGCTAAAGTGCATAGCCACTGATTACAACTGTAGAGTTATGTCCCTCCGGGTTTAGCTCTTTGTAAATTTTCTTCCATGTATATCCGTAATTACTATGGGTATGTGTGACTCACAGGCCTGAACAACACTATAAACAAGCCACCCTATATGACCATAGAGCTGTGGTTCTTAACCTTGTTTGAGGTACCGAACCCGCCAGTTTCATATGCACATTCATCTCACCCTTCTTTAGTGATAAATCACTTGACCTCCATGTCTTGACCTCCGTGGCGGAGGCTCTGCCAAACCCCTGAGACCTACTCACCGAACCCCTAGGGTTCGATAGGACCCTGGATAAGAACCACTGCCATAGAGTGTATGAAAGAGTACTAAAAAATAATGATAAATAGTATACAATTCGTAAAATAAAGTTTGTAAACATAAAGTCCAAAGACTTAGTAGTGTTGCTCTTCAGAAAACTTTTACCTCTAACGTCAAGTGAAATAACCAAAATAATATCTGTGAAAAAAGCGCACAAAAAAAGGCAATAATGTCTACTCAAAATGATAAATGATGTGAAAGAAACAAAATGCTAAATAACCAACACACAGAGAGTGTGTAAATGTGAAAAAGAAAAAAATGAGAAAACACCCAAAAAATCTGTAAATGTGAAATGGTGTGTGCAAAACACAAACCACTGTATGGGGTGTGGGGGGAGCTCACCCGATGTAAGCAGTAAGGTGGCAGTGAACTGCAATATTCCTTAATGTAATAATTCTATTCATTTATTCTATTCCTGAGGAAGCTGGACATGAAGATTGGAGCCAGCGAAACGCGTTGAGTGTTTATGTTATATTTGCTTTTATCAGCTTTGGCTTGTGAATACCTTTTCATTGCTCTGTAATTACATTAAAAAATGTTTTTACACTATGAATGTTCTTTCTTGTTCTATATAATTGCCTATGTGTGGCTTTGCCCAACATGACATTTTCAGCACTGCAAATCGAAATGCTAACAAAAACAATGAGCAGTGGTGGTGAAATGCTCTTTTACCATGTAGTAATAGGATAAAGGGGTTCCTTACATGGGTGTCTGTAGGGTGTGGGGAGGCACTTGACCCCCCTGCCAGGCCACAAGCCCACAGTTTTGTGGGGCAAGAAGAGCACATTAGGAATAATCCTGACCTCCCGATTCTCCTCTCTGTCCTGCCCTGGCACGTCAGGAAATCCTAACTGGTCCGTGACTGTGACATCATGATGTCACGTAGCTGCCCCCCTATAAGTTTTTCTGTGGATGTCCATGGGTTCTTTTGCTAATGTCTTTATTGTGATTTTCTATTAATTCTTTCCTTTCAGGCATGCATTTGTTCAATCAACATCAATCATTTTGCAGTAAATGTAATGAATGTGTCATGTCTAACATTTTTATTAAACCTGTGTTTTACAGCTTATGACAGAAATAAACCAAACAATAGAATGTCCAACATGAATAGAAACATAAGTGCTAAATACCAGCCCAAACAATATTCTCCACTGCTGAATTAGCTTAAAGTGGAACTAAAGCTAAAAAAACAACCTAGTAACTACATACAGTACCTCATAGTAAGCTGAATAGTTGCAATCACAGCTTGAACTGTGCTGTATTTTCACTGTACCGAAGCAGACTTCTCAACGCATTTCACACACAAGATTCAGCCCGAAGCTCCACTGTAAGACCTCATATGTCATCATGTTCATTGAGGGGGAGCATTCTCATTGGCCCCACAATGAACATGATGATGTTTGAAGCCCTTTGGACCTCTGATTCAACAAGTGGGCGGAACTTTGGGCTGAATCTTGTGTGTGAAGTGCGGTGAGAAGTCTGCCTCGGTGCAGTAAAAATACAACACAGTTCAAGCTGTGACTGCAACGATTTAACTTACTATGAGGTATGTATTTAATATTTCTTTTTAAATGTTTTTAGTCTTAGTTCTCCTTTAAAGAAGAATAAAAATTATATATTTCTTCTTAATGTAGCTGAACTGGTTTTGTCATTTTAACACTTGCGGGTAACATCAGCAGTGACAAACTTTACACGGATCTAGTAACTCATAGCAACCAATCAGAAGTTGGCTTTCACAATTCTAGATCTCCATAACCAGTGAATGCTAACTCCTGATTGGTTGTTAAGGGTTACTAGACCTCTGTAAAATATTGCCCCTGCTAATGAATTCTCTTTTGACATTTGACCTGTGGTAGGCGTACCTTTCAACAAAATGACTTAATATGAGACATATCTTAGGTCTAGCATAACGTTTGTCTTAGACTGTTTATCTGGCCTCTAAAGTGCCACATCATGCTAATAGCATGTAATAAATCTCGCTAGCAGTAGACATGGTAGGCTGTTAATATATATTGCCACCATGAGAAATGGCCAATAATGTATTTAACTGTTTATGTTTTCATTCATTCTTCTTTGGTTTACTATTTGTCTTTGTTGTGTGTGTCTCTAACAGGCTCATCTCATCTCTGCCCTCCCTCATCTCCTAACCCTTGGCCTCTCTAAAAGTACGTTAAAGGTTATCAAGGTAGTGTAAAAAATTATCTCTGATTGGGCTCAAGGTTCATTTCAATGTATGTCTATATGGTGGTCCTCCTGCATGCAGCTTCTGAGTACAACACTCCACGTAGCCTTAGATTATCTTCTTACTCTGGAAGGAATAAGGGTCTGTATTTTCTAAACTGTCTCTCTGGGGTACGTCATTCTTCTATTACTGCATGGGTGCAAGCATTATAAATTACTAAATGCAGATCAATAAAGTATAGCATAGCCCAGAGAGACTGTAATGAACTAAGAGTAAGGAGAAGTTTGAAATTCCAATGGCAGTCATTTTAAATGATTTTAATAATTCTAGAAAGAGGCACCGACCACCACAAAGATGGTGGTGCATTTTTTTTTCTCAAGATACAGAATGATCCCCTTTAATGAAAGTCTGTTGATCATGTTACATATTAGCCATTAAGACTCATATGTCTACAGTAAGACATTGGATACACTACCGTGTATTCAGCTTCCATAACAAAATTCACAGCACTGTAGATTTTTATTACTGTCCTCAAACTATGAAATAAAACTTCTCAAGCTGAATGAGCTGATTCAGCAACGTTCATAATTTTGTCAACTAATTCGTTTGCAAACCTAATCCATAAAAAATATAGGAACATTTTGTAACCAGTGACAACCAAGTTATAAAGGCAAATTCCAATTCACAATGCCATATTACAAATCATGTGTGCCATCCATGCCAGTGTGACTGTACTCATTTTGTTTTCTCCCAGCATTATGTGAGCCTTTTTAGAAGAAGTCTTCAAGCGTGTTCCTCCTACACATGAAACAGTTAGTTTAAATGAAGAGTTCTGAAGGCAAACAATTGCAAACAGTCTTTGTTTTTTTCCACATGAACCCAATGAATTGAAGAACTGACCTGTAAGCTTAACCACTATTGGTTTACCTGTCTTGAAGAACTCACATAAATTAACACTTATAAGTAGTTGATAATATAACTGCATGTTTGACCTCCCTTGTGTTTGGTCTTCAAAAAAAAAAAAAAAAGCTGGTTTGCAGTGATTGGAGTGCATTCTTGTACTTTATATTTACTGCAAAATACCTATAGTTCAGAGAATACAGCTGTATCCCTATGCCTCTTATACTAATAGTACTGAGTGCTAAGAGCTTTGTGAAGCTCTTGAGAAAATTCAGTAATTTTTATAAAAAGATTTATATATATATATATATATATGTATATATTATTTATAAATTGCCACTAGTTTACAAAGCACTATTTAGACATAGGAGAAATGCTTAAAATGTTACAAGTAAATTAAAAGCATATAATCATAAATATACATACTGTACATACATACATCACTCTAACAACAACATTTATTAAACTCGGAAAGACTGCTCTCGAAATTTAGCATTGTTCTCACAAGATTTTTTCAGTTTTTCGATTTTCAGTACAAATTTAGCCAGTACCAGTAATGTTAAGAATGGCTTTCCTTTCCATCGAAAAAAATCAAGATTGAAAAACTCGAGATCAAAAAATCAAGAAAATTTCTAGAGAACGACTCAAGATCTTGTGCGATAAACTCAGAAAGACTGAGAGCAGTCTTTCTGAGTAAAATAAATTTCGCTGTAAGTGCAAAGTAGTGACTGAAATAAGGATATGGAAGTCCCTTCCCAGTAGAGCTTGTGAGAAATCAAGCTGACATATTAAAATTGTCAAACAATATACTATATCCTCTGATCATCTCTGCACCTGTGTTGGGCCTATTTATGAAAAGTGGCCACAGTAAAGACTCCTGCAAAAAACTATTCTCACTAATAATACTGGTCTTGATGTGCAGCACCCAGCTTTTCCCCACTCTACCAAGATTTTAGGGTCGCCCAGTCCCTTGAACCTATGATTACTAACATCTAGCTGAGGAATATTTTGGTGCTATAAAAACAAAATATCATAATTAATAGGAAAAATGAGGTGAATATTTCCATCTTCTACCACCCTGCCTGCACCTGCCAGGCGTTAAGAAATGATAATCTGCAGTTTTATTGTGGATACTACTAATTAACAATACCCCAGTAATTCCCTATGTAATCCCCTTGCCATCTCTCAGCATTTTGTTAATGTGATCTTCAGAGACTGGCCTAATCAAATTGTTCTTGTGTATCTCATTGATACTCTAGGCTCTTCAAAATATTTACAATGTTATTATGTTTGTGTGAAGATGCACTGCTAGATGAGTGTTCTTTTGAGCAATCCGAGCTGCATTTCTTTGCCTATATTACCTTTGCTCAAGAATCAAAAGACCCTGAGAAAGTAACAGCGGTTTTTCACTGGCCACAGTTGACATGTGAGAGTTTTTTTCTGGGTTTAAGCAAATCTGTTTGTAGATAGAGGAACAAAAGTTCCTTGGTTAAAATCCAGAAACTAACTGTCAAACTGGGTCAGTTTAACAAACTAAAAAAAAGATGTGAAGTTTGTTTTGACTTTCATTGTCTCCACTGCAGGTGCACCAGATGTAGAGGTAGCATGGATCCATGGAAAATGTTAGCTTATTTTTGTGTTTATTAACGTATGGAATTGTTAGAGGCAGTACTTCTATCAGACCATGTATTACCTGAATTATTTGTGACAGAAGCTTGAGGAAGGAAACTGGGGAACTTACATGAGTTAGAGAATGATAGGAGCATGCCACACCACCCTGATAGCATCAACAAGGCTTTGTGCTAGGGATTAACAGTGCCAGCTTGTTCAAAGAAGGAGCTGTTTGCAGCATCAGGTGAATTCCATTTATCAGGTTGCCACCCAACTGATAATCTGATTCAAGCCCCTAATTTCACTGTCAGTGTTGGTCCTCCATTGACCCCTTGCAAATATCAGTCAATAGTTCGGTAATTTTTTTTAAGATCTTACTGGGAATTGTACTTTTTTTTTTTTAATTCCCCATACTTTTTAACTTCAAAAACATTATTAAAAATCAATCCGTTTCTCTCTCTCTCTCTTTCCTCCCCTTATTTTACTGCTTTCTTTTTCAACCACAGCAAAATAATCTTTTAATGAGACACTGCATGTATGGATAGCTCCACGAGATAAGAATGTACATAAATTAAAGAATAAATCATATTACTTTACGAAAATCAGGGAATTTTTCCTATAACATTTGAATTGTACAGTGTCACGTGAATTGTACAGTGTACTAGTGTCACGGCACAATTTCTTTCCAACAAACTTAACATTATACTAAACAAATATACATGTACGGACAAAATATCAGTGCCCGTCACTACGAGCATTCACGCACAGCTTTTAAACATCTCCTACTTCCGTTCTCTGCTCACAGGGACTCACAGATCTCAAGCATACAATTTTTTTTTCTTGCATACGTCACATTAAACCAGATATCTCGGACTCATAACGAAAGTTTTTAAAGACACACACTTTTCTTTTAGCTAGACGACAAACACATCTTCTCTTTTCAATTTTTATATTAATCTGCTAACAATTCTTTCGTTATTCTTTAGTATAAAACACCATACAGAAATGATTAATATTTAGTATATGTACTCTCGCACTTTAAGGGGAACAAAGAAACTAATCATATTCTCACATTCTTTCTATGGAAGGAGGGGTTTGGTTGACAGAGCAGAGATTCACTTGTCCTTTTAACACAGAAATTTCTCAGTCAATTTCAAACATTTTACAGTATTTTAGTCATTATTTCTTATTTTTACATAAATCATCGGATCAAATTGCCCTTCAGCCCTTGCTTTTAACACATACGGGCAGCACCCTCTAATAAAATTACTTTTCTCTCATGATTGCTACAGCTCTCAAATGTAAGTGTTCCCCATACCGAAAATTTAGATGGTCATCTAGAACAGAGGTCCCCAACCTTTTTTGCACCAGGGACTGGCTTTAAGCAAGGCCAGTTTTCCATGGCCCGGTGGGGTGGGGCAGGGGCGGAGCTTTGGTCATATGGGGGCGGGTTATGGAGGGGTGGAGCTTAGCAGCACTACACACTTAACACCGGAGCCGTGTCAATGAGGCCAGTCTGCTGCCCCGCCCCACATAACATGTTCTGCCGGGGGCGAGTCAGTGAGGAGAGCCTGCCGCCCCATCCCATGTAACAGGTTACTGCTGTGCTGGCTGCATCTCAAAGACCCGCCCCGTCCTGCATAATGTTCTCTGCCTTGACAGCTGCGAGCTGTCACGGCTACGGCAGAGAACATTATCGCGTGCTCTGACCAGGAGCAGGGCCGCAGAGCTAGGTGTCAGAAGCACCGCGGACCGGCTGAAAAACCCCAACGGCCCGGTCCTGGTCTGCGGACCGGCGGTTGGAGACCTCTGATCTAGAAAACTTTATAAACAACCACAAGAAAAGAAAATAGAAATAGCAAATAACAAGAGCACAGAAAGCCGTTAGCTCCAGGGAAACTTCCATAACCTGAACGCTACTTTTGTGCGACTATCGCTATACAGACAACAACCTGCCAGTCCCCCCTAGAAATAAACTAGGTGGATAAGTGGCTTTTACTTGATTTTACTTGATTTCAAATACTCCCTCACTAAAGGGACAAGTTAGTCATGACGTGCAGGTACACCTCCTCAACTCCTGATCAATAATTTAATATAAATTATAATTCATGTCACCAGGACACTTCCACTACCCCTGTTGATCAGGTACACCTCCACAACAACTGATCAATAACCACTAATCTATAATCAATATCCAATAATCTATCAATAATCAATAAAGTAGTTATCAGGTTCACCTCCACAACTCCTGATCAATAACCAATAATCAATATCCAATAATTGCTCAATAATAAAAAAAAATTAGTTTTCAGGTTCACCTCCACAACTCCTGATAAATAACCAATAATCGATAATCAATATTCAATAATCGATCAATAGTAAAAAAAAATTAGTTATCAGGTTCACCTCCACAACTCCTGATAAATAACCAATAATCGATAATCAATATCCAATAATCGATCAAAAATAAAAAATAAATAAATTAGTTATCAGGTTCACCTCCACAACTCCTGATAAAAAATCAATATTAAAACACAACAAATAGAGATAACAATGGACTGACTGGGGAACACTCACCCTCCCTTCTCTTTTAAGCAAGGTGCTGCATATGTATACAGTGGCAAAAAAAAACTATGCAGTGTTATACATCTGCCAATTTATTTACACTGGCCACCTGAAACAGAAATATGCGGTGTTACACATGCCAGTTTATCTA